>JAANSO010000416.1:0-34380 GCA_036507315.1 Lepidocyrtus fimetarius
AAGATTGGAAGATAAAATACTATCAAAGCCCTGCTCATTTCTCTCTAGGTAAAGGTAAACTTATTTCGAATAGGTATTTGCAGACGCCATAAAGTTCCCTGTAACAGTTGCATAGAGTCTGATTGATGGAGTGCGCTATATACACAATGTTATCATCATCGTCGTCATTGTATGCAAAATATTTGTGATGCTCACTTTCACTCCAGCGGAGTTGAGATGATTGCGTAGACGTCTTCTTAAATATATCACATTTTATGTGACATAAAAGGCGGAAAGAAGCACATTGGGAATTTTGTAAAAGTATAGTAGATGTAAACATATATACCTACGCAAAGAATTTTGGTAAAAATAGTAGATAATATGTAGACTGTCTGCCCCTCTGCCCACAATACATCCTCAAACAGACAGACAGCATGGAGCAAAGGATTGTGTGATATGTAAACAAGTGAAAGCATATAATATTATTCGGAATGAAAATATATGGAGAAAGTGATAAGAGGATGCCAACTCTATCCCACTCCAGTCAGCACCACCACTGCCTCATCATCATCGCCATCATCACAGTATCAGAAATGCCTTTACCCAACACCACTGCCAACAACGACGTTCTGAAGTAAAACCGAAAAGCAAAACCATGCTCAATGCTCATCCTAAGTAAACACTTGACTCTGCCAGTTAAGACGAACGAGGAGAAGATGAGCACTTGGGAAAATTGGAATAATTCTTGTAAGGGCTATTGATGTTGTCACACGAAAAAATGAATTGGGGTATTGCAATAACCAGAATATAAAAAGTTTTGGATCTGAAGCAGCAAAAAGCATAGCAAACAAAGAACCGTGAGCTGTGGCTATACCGAAACGATGTGAATGCTCACATAATTTTGCCTGTTTTATTTTGTTTTCGTTATCTTGTCAGTGATCAAAGGAGTAAAAAGAAAGCGCCAAAAGAGCTAAAGTAGTATTGGGTTTGCGTTCCCTTATTGGAAAATCCTTCTATATCTACTTTCTGCTACGAGTGCACGTATAATATGTGATGATAACCATCACACTTTTCTTCCTGTTGAGCCTTTTCACTTTTCCAAACTGATAGTGTTTTGTCTCATTGGGGATTATTACGCTGTTTTCTACTTATTTTGTATATACCAAAACAATCCTTTCATGTATTAACATTGTACGCTTTTTTCAGTCCTTTCTACTTATCGCACTAAACTCTCTGCACAAGTGATATGAAACGAGAAGGAAAGGATTTTCCTTTGTCTATTACAATTTGTGTAGATCTCTAGTTACGTTCTCCGATTTTCTCCTGTTTTTTTTTGCTAAATACGATATCAAATTGAATTGATTTTCGTTTTTCTTACAAAAAATAAACGAAACTATAGTGTGGTGTCAGGTTACATTAAACGAAATAAATTCACTTGTACTACTTCTTGAAATTCTTTTAAAAATCATGTTGGCATGTCTGCTTCCAAAAAAGAGGAAAGAAAGTGTAAAAGTGTAAGATCCCATCAGGAGTCTTTTTTTTGTTGAAGGGCATATTGGACTTAAGCTTTCTTTATCCAATTTTGAAATCAAAGTAAATGATAAAATTTCTTTGCCCAATCGTCAAGCGTGTGTGTGCTTTCACTGCATGCATAAAAGCAAAATGCTTAGAAAAGGGAAAGAAAGTGTAAGATCCCATCAGGAGTCTTTTTCTTGTTGAAGGGCATATTGGACTTAAGCTTTCTTTATCCAATTTTGAAATCAAAGTAAATGATAAAATTTCTTTGCCCAATCGTCAAGCGTGTGTGTGCTTTCACAGCATGCATAAAAGCAAAGATCACGTAAATAAAATTTTCTATATGGACCAACAGGGCTTCAAATAAACCAAATCTTATAGTTTCTTTACACAAAATAACGAAGGTGACCTTGTACACTGCTGGAGTTACAGATTAAAACAAACTTCCTTTTGTTAAATCTCTTGCGTAAAACTTTCTAAATCGCTTAAGCCGAATCAATCTTCAATCTTCATCCTGTCAGACTAACCCTTAAAAGATATTTCCTAACAAAGAATCAATTCCTACTTTTTGAATAATTTAAAGCTTTTTAAACGAAAACTTGGAAAAGACTTTTTTGTACTTGCTTATTCAAAAAAAACTGTTCAAATAAACACAAACAACTTTGTAATGTAGGTTTTTAGGTGTTTTTGAAAAAATCTGGGTTAGAATTATATCAACTACTCATGCAATTCAGTTTAAAATTGCATGAGTATTGCTTGTATGATCAAAAATATTATGATTTATAGACAAGTTCTTACATATTACGCATGTTAATCCAGCATATAATCTAAATTTAAAGATTTACCTTTAATGCAATCCTAATGACATCATATATATGTACTACCTGAAAGAAAACATTATTAGCTTCAGCCGTCCCAGGTTTTGCCAAATATTTTCTAAGCGAAATTACCTCCTTCAAAATACTCATCTAACTCGTCGTTGTAGTTACCTTGATATATACTATGTACTACCTGAAAGATGTTTGCATAAAAAAGCTTTTTTTCTTGCCTGATTTTGGTTGTGTGTTTATTGATAAAATAATGAGATTAAGAAAATGAGATAAATAATGATGCACAATATTGGATGAAGGAAATGGAAGTAAAATAACTTTCTTTTCCTTTCATTGAAATATTAAGTTAGTGTGTCTATTGATAAAATAATGAGATTAAGAAAATGAGATAAATAATGATGCACAATATTGGATGAAGGAAATGGAAGTAAAATAACTTTCTTTTCCTTTCATTGAAATATTAAGTTCGCCACGGAATAACATACAAAAAGAAATGAGGGAGACAGCGACTCTTTATTTTTACAAACGAGGATATTATAAAGAAAAAAGTGGAACTTAACTTAGTTGGGGTCTGCTCTACTTCTCTTTCCTGTTTCAAATGATGGCACAAATGTCGGTTTATCGCCTTCAAAAAGACTTTATATTGTGTGTGTACAGAGGTAAACTGTAATAAGGTAACAAGAACGAGTTGCAAACGACATGATGATGGTGGTGGTGGACTTGTCACGTTAGTTCCTTTTCTCTTCAATGATTGCTTCAAACAGGGAAAGACATAGGGAAGAAAAAGGAAAAGTAAAAGGACAAGTTATCCTCTCCTCCCTCCCTGCTTTTTCCGAGTTGAATAAATTGCTGTAAATTTGCCAAATGTCAAAAGAAAAAAACTTGTTTTTTCTACTTTTTTCTTTTTCTCTCTACTTGTGGAACAAAAAGTTGAGATCTTATTTTTTTAGTAACAGTCACATTATCAACTACTACTTTTTCCATTTCAAGTAATAATTTGAAGAAGATAGGAGAATAACTTTATATGAAAATTTCATGGAAATGAAAATTAAATTTTCCAGGTTTGTAACAACATCTCCGTATAAAATTAAATAGAGAATCATGTGATTCCTAATGGGTTGAAGAAAAAGTGAGTTCAAAGAAATGTACATATATTTACCTCATTTCCATTCCAAACTAAATAGATGACACCAGCAATTTTCTTGTTAAGATTGTTTAAAAGGAATGAAAACTGGTTTGGTATCTCACTCTGGACTTTTCTCTCGTTTCTATACAATTTTCTTGGAAAGAGTTAGCTTTAACTAAACTACATAAGTTGAGAATGCTACTGGAAGATTTGAAACTTTCAAGGGAAATTAAAATGTTGCCTTATTACCAAGAAAATGGTGAGAAGAAGTAAGCGATTTGGTAAAAGTGCATATAGAAAAAGGTAGTAGTAGTAACCAGTTGCCACTTATTGCTATCCATAGTACACATGTCACGTACAAAATAGGAGCAAACTTGTAAACTTGAGGAGCTAGTCAGAAGTAAGTGGTAACAGCGTGAGGCGAACAAACATAAGTTGAAAATTCTATGGGAAAACTTGAAATTAAAATCTGGAACAATTTACTGCTCTTTTTAGTTTTCCAACGAATAGCATTTACTTTTCTTCCACAAACAGTGCAAAGTATTTGAAATAACTAGAGTTGTAAATAAAAAAGCAAAGAAAACAATGATAGTATTATTAGCAGTATCTATATTAGTTTTTTGTTAAATGGCACAATTAATGAGATAAGGCAGCACTCGCTTTAAATATGCGTGCTTAAATTACAACATGTTTTTTCCTATTCACTAGCTTCACCTTTAGATTGGAAAGTAATATTGAATTAGATATATTCAATCGGACATTCCCGGTAAGAAAAGCGTTTTTTCTTATTTACAGTTACTCGTCAGTTTTCCCGGAATTGGCTTATATTGTTTAGATACTCTTTTAATAACGTTGTTGGTAAATTCAAAAGAAAAGATAGGCAAACTGCTAAAGCCAGAGAGTCAAATAGAGCTCAAAAAGAAAGCCACAGTAAGCTTACAAATGTGTGGCTAAGGTAAACCGTCGGAGGTTTTGATCTGTGCAAAAAAGGAAGATTGGACTTGGGAATATAAAGAGAAGATTAGGTATCGGGAAAGAGATAAAAGACAACAACGAACTAGTGACTTTACAGTTCATGAGAAGGGATATCTTTTGGTATATTGAGTAATAGGCAAAGAGTCATCATAGCAAATGAAGAAAGAAGACTCTTTTTAGCAGGAAAAGCGACTCTTTTAATACCCCGGTAATCCTAAAAGGGATATCTTTTGGTATATTGAGTAATAGGCAAAGAGTCATCATAGCAAATGAAGAAAGAAGACTCTTTTTAGCAGGAAAAGCGACTCTTTTAATACCCCGGTAATCCGAGAGACCAACTTGCGCTTCCTGCTTACTACTACTTTACTAATATAAGTCTTGTGAAAGTAAAAAAAGCTTTGTGGATTCACAGAAGGTAAAGTTCATTGAAATGGGATGAGAAACGTAATTTTGAGATTTTTCACTCTCGTCCAAAAAAGAGGAAAAGATAAGAAGGCTGCTGAACTAGGAAGTAGAAAGTCAGTATTAGAACGAGGAAGGAAAATGAAATTTTGTTTTCGAAGAAAAATATATAAAATAAACATGTAGCCTAATTCTTTCATGGAAAATGACTCCATTTCTTGTCCTAGAGATATAATATGTCCATGCATACTCATATACGTATACGTAGTCATGTGTCTTCAACGTTATCCTCAAGGAGCACTCATACACACAAGACTCTGTCATCTGGTCTACAATGATATGTTGTGTGCAGGCGTTTTGGATGTAGCGTTGTCACTCTTCGTCCTTCATCTTTTTTCTCCTTCTTTTCGCCACTGAGCAAACTTACACAGTAGAAAATAAAAAAGAATTGAGCAAGTTGGAAGACAGTCTTTGTAAGTGAAGCTAGTACGTGTTCTTGTGTACTTACTGGTTTGTTCGATGTGTCTTCATGTGAGCTTTTTTGTCACGCCGTATTTGTTCCATTCCATCTCCTTACTTGCGTGAATCATTCAGCCACAAGCAATCCTGACGAAAAAAGAAAGCAAACTAAAAGATAATTCCTACTCTTTGAGGAACAGTTCTGGCAAGAGGGACTTCATTTCGACAGGAAGAATCACCCTATTTATCTAACTTTAAAAATAAGCCGCATATCCCTACCCTCTCTTTCTGTACACTTCTGGAATAAACAAAAAATTAAATGACCAACTATATTAATAATACTATGATTGCTATTCTAATAACTTGCTGACGCACAGTGAACAATAATAATAGCATGAATCCAGTTGTTTTTTTTTTGTTTTCAAATTGAATGAGGTGCCTAAGGAGACATTTTTGTCATAATCTTACTGGCATTGCTAGCATATCCCACGGTCGTTTTCTTCGTCAGTTATCCAACCACAAGGAAAAAGTTTTGTATGGTTGAATGAATGGAAATCAACGAACCAAACAAACAAGTGTCGTTCCATCAACCTCATTCGTTTCTTTAACCGCAACAATATCGAAATAAAAGGTATATTCCACAATAAAAGTTTACAATCATTGCCACCAATAAGTACAAAGCAGGGCAGACGTACTTGAAAATCCCCATGTTATTCTCTTTATAATAAACTTTATTGTTGAACGGAACAAAATCGCTTTTGTGTGGACGGACGGCAGATCAAAAAGAAAGAAAAACTTGGAAAAGTCGATAGACTTCCTGTATTCATTATATTATCCAAGAATTTTTATATATTTATGCTCTACCAGTGTTATTATGTATTTCCCTAAAAAGAAATTACTTTGCCCAAGAAAAAGTTTTTGAGACGAAGGACGATAAAGAAAATCCTCCGTTTCCTCGACGCTTTTGTAAAGGAAGACAAAATGATGAATGATGAGTCAACAGGACATAAATAGAGCAACAAGAATGAGGAGCTTGAGGGTGGAGATAGACACGCTGCTACTGTTACTATTTCTTCTTGCTCCCTTTTCCTTTTATGTGTGTGTAATGTGTAAACAAAGTAAAGAGACGTACTACCCACAAGAGAACAAACTTTGTTTTTATTTTGTATTAGACTTTGCTTTATATATAAAATAAACATTTATCAGCAAAACTCTCACCATTTTTATTGCCTTTATTATTATAATGAAAAATATCGGATTATATCTGAAGTAGAAAGAAAAAGCATGACACAGTGATTTTTTATTTGACTTGTCTGATGGATTTTTTGGAGAACAGGAAATAAAGGAAGGATGAAACAGTGTTTAAGAAGTTATATTCAATAAGGCAAGGAAGTGAAGGGTCAGTTGTACAAAAGAATAATATTTAGAGCTCTTAATACTCAGCCTACTAATACAATTATTCTGGATTTAATCTGTAACCCATAATCATATCAGTTTGATATGATGATGATATGGCATATCCCAATCATAAATGCCCTTGTCTAGAGAAGCAGGAAATAAACCGTCAGTTGGGTATGACAAAGGATTAATCAAACAATGATGGCTCATGATGATGACGGGAGAAAAAATACGCGTTTTTGTTCACAAATATCATAATATTTGTTATAATAAAATAATTCTCAATCCTACAAACTTCATTGCATAACAAAGGATTGTACATCATGATAGAAAAAGGACATGCGGAAAAGCTTTATGAATGATTATTTCGTTTATAATGAATGACTGACGACTGAATGTTATTTTGATGAATGAACGGGATTTATTATGTAACATGGTATTTTGTCAATTATTCTTTTTTCTTTTTGTTGGGTAAACAAGTTTAGTAACACGAAAGTTGAATAAATTGCGAGTTTGATACAGATATTCTTTAATATTCTAGCACAACTTTAAAATGTAATGCTCAACTCATTTCCTTTAGAAGGAAAAAATTTAGATGGTCATGTAGTAACAATTGGAGCAGTATAATATGAAACATGAAGACGGACTATCCCTAAAGTAGACACAATCTCCCCTGTTCTCCTTGACAAACAACTTTTTTAAAATGCTTAGAATTTATTCTTGCTGGGCACTAATCTGGAAAAAACCCACACCTGTGAAAGTAGTACATAATAATAGGAAATCATTTTTTGATGAGTTTAAAAAACAAATTTTAGAGAAAAGACAGGCGCACGCATTAAGTTGACAATGTGGGACCACCTACCACGGCAAATACCACTCATTATCTAACAAAGCAGGTTGATGAACGATAAGGGCAGAGTCTAGTAATTTTTCTTTCTAGTTAAAAAAAGGAATGATATGAATAGTAACCAGAGGCCAGCCACCTAAAATCAGTTATAAATTGTCGGGTTGAATTCCTGGATGCTTTCTGTCACTTTATATCAGCATGAGGTATAAGCAATAAAAATGCGTCACGTTTTTATTATTATCTTGGACAATAATCTACACTGCCATTTATTTCATCCTTGTTCCAAGTTCCAACCCCATTCAAAAATATTCATGTCGAGAGAAAAAGCAATAATTGTCCTTTTGTTGGTTGCAAAATAAATGAAAAAATTGTTTTTTGTATGCTACACTGTTTGTAACAAATGAACAAATAATTCAAACACAATGAGCTCTTTAGATAATGGCTTTTATATTGCTACTTTGAATATTGAAAAACGCAAGGCATTCTTTTCTCTGGATTTCTAATTATTTTGTTTTTATTATTTGCAAAAAGAATGAATTATGTCAATTGCTAATTGGTTCATATTGTTCCGTGCCATGAATTCAAAACAATAACTGGTAAATGTACTTGCGAAAGTTTGCTTTGGTAATTCCAGTCAAATGTACTTGTACTTTTTTTGTTTCTTCAAACTTACCTACATGAGTTTCCTGAAAGTGTACACTTGTCTATAGCATTGAAGTACGTGTATTTGAAGTAATGGCTTATGACTGCAGGCAATGCAGCACAAATGAAGTCGAAAAGTTTTTTTATATTGGGTCGTTCTTACCGTAATACTAGTTGCGTAGAAAAATTCCTTCATACAAAATGTATTCCAATATTTAGCAATCGTAATAATTTTATTTTTTTTAGTTTTACATAAGTATTTCTAAAAATTTCCATTTGTATATTATTTTTTGTTTTCACTCGTATTTGGGGGCGGATCAAATGATTGAAATGTGTGTGTAAGTTGTAAATGGAAAATCCCACGTAGTTCATGCATTAACATAACTTTTTAGTAATTTAAAATTGTAACATTTTCTTGATCTATATTGTATTAAAATCATTTCGTGTGCTTGTGATGATGTTTGCGGTAGAACGTTGACATCTCAAACAAGAAACCCCTTAATAAGCCTTTGCACCATTTCCTTTTTTGTTTCTATAATATTTTTTTACTTTCACTCAAATTATGGTGATTGAGTAAACACGCAACTTCATCAAAATGCAATGTACTTCTTTCTTTACTCACGTTAGGTATATTTGAGCTAGTTTAATATCAGAAGACGATGATTGACCACCAACGAACCATAAGCGGAAACAATGCCAAAAGCAAAATGAATTAAATGAGGAAATTTCGTTGTCGTTGAAAATGTAAATCAACCCACTAGTCGCAATTTTGGAAACTTCATGGTGATGATGATGACGGAATAACTTTCTCATTCATGACAATATGACAAGTTTTTTTAGGGTGACAAGTTAGGCATACGTCGGGAAAATATTCTCCAATCAAGAGAAGAAGCACAATTGTATTCACCCTTTCTGCTCTTGATTGTTTATTCCCCTTTTCCACTTCTTGTTTAGTCAGGCAGATCAACAATGGGTGGAAAGATGGTCGTATTTTTATTGTCATTTTATTTAGTAACAAACACGGACTAGGGCATGGCTTCAAAATAACCCCTTTTTATAGAAATTCTAAATGATAATATAACCGATAACGAGCTTCTTTATCGCCCACACCCTACCAAATTTAAACCAAAATATTGAAAGAAATATGGATGACTAATATATTTTACTTACATGAGTAGTGAATACGAAATACATGCATTTTGTACATTTGCACAAGGGTAAATAGAAATCCTCCTAACGAGACATCACAACCAATTTAAAAACTGTGGATCCTATTCTGAATGACAAGGGAGAAAATATTTAATATTTTTAATGTGAAACAAAAGTAATGAAAAAAATGTGTGCACACACATCCCATTTTCTTGCCACAAGCAATAACGAAGGGAAAACAACACTTTTTCTAGTGTAAATTTTCCTTTTATTGTCATATGTGCAAATACATTTACTTAATGAATATTTTTTCTGCTACGCATACAGAACAAAACTTATTCACTTCAGCAAATAAAGCTTACATCTTAAAGGATGAAAATGTCTCATTTCTTAAAATGCCCTGAAGTCAAGTACAAAAAAAGCATTATGCATTTTCCCTGGAATTGAATATTATACTATCTTTTCAACTCTATGAAAACACGCAGTAACGAATGTTCAAGAGAAAGTACTTTTCCGTTTATTTTAAAGTACTTGTTTCAGTTCTCTTGAGAGTACAAAAAGTAGTGTAATGTAATATTAAATTAAATATGCGAGCCTTGTAAACAGTTTCATTAACGTACTCTTTATTGTCATAAGACACATGAAAAATGGAAAGTTCACAATATTTTTAACAGTGTCTATCGTGGCAGTAGCAAAGAAAGAAAATTTAAAAGGAAGAAAACTAAAACAATGATTTTCAATTCCATTTCGCACAAAATAAACGTGAATAAATGCTAAATGCGGTTACAATTCTTGTAATGCGATTTTATTCACTCTATATAGCAGCAATTTTTTCCATCGTGTTTTAAATAAGTGGTTGAAAAAGTGGAAAGTGACTAGTTAAACATTATGCTAAATATATAAATAGACGCACGTATAAATGCGGTGTTAATGGCGGTAGCGTGTCGAGAGAATCTGAAGAGGACGACGGGAATGCATGCCTGGAAGGATTTTTTGCTTTCATTTTCACCATTACCGACGCTTTCTTCCATTTTTTCTCCAGGAGGACAAGAAAGGATGTTCTCACTCTCGGGCACAGAAAACAGAAAGACAGGAAAGAATACGATTTGTCTTCTCCAGTTTTCTTTGCATTTTTCTCCAGAATTTGCATGAAAACACTATTTTCCTTTTTCTCTTTCAGACTCGTATTACTACCACTTTGACTTTTAACAAGGAAGGACAAGAAAAGAACAGAAATAAATAGCAAACCAAAACGCAGAACATTTTAATGCCGCTTCGTGAGTTGTGCGTGAATGTCTTTGTAAAAATGCGAGTTGCATTCAAAAGCTGCTTTTTGCAGTAAAGCTCTGAAAATCCTGTTCCAACATCAAAACAAAAAAGGAAGACAGAAAGAGAAAACAAGAGAGGAAAGTGCCATTATTATCATTCCGAACACGATGAGAATGGCGATGATGATTAGAGGAAGCCAAATCAAGTCAATAAAACGGCCTTTGATTGTTTTATGTATGTACTATTATTATTATTACAGTACAATATTAATTTGTGTATGCTGATGATGTAAGCACGCAACGAGTTGGATTTTACTAATGGAATTATTATATTAGTCTGTGACTGTCTGCAGCCTGTTTGTGTGCTCGTGCTCACAAGGAGAAATGTGTTGGAGTAGCTGAATTAAACAAGTGTTGAGCACATAAAAACAGGGAGCAATAATAATAGGGCGCGGAACGTTTTGCTGCCTTAATTACAGGCGTATGTGTGCGATAGCAAAAAATGTTTGAATTTTTCTTTTGTATTATGCATTTTAACTTGGTCCAACTTTCCCCTTTTTTACTCAAACTCTGCACTTTTGTACTTTTCATTATGTAATCCAATGCCACAAAATGAGCAAAACAAACTTATTCTTTCAAAATAGTAAAAATTCAAATTAACTTTTCATCTTTTCCTTTAATTAACATTTCTTTTTAGTTTGTCATCTTAGACTCATCAGCATTATTAAAGGAAACAAAAAATGTACCCTGTTTCTCGGTCTTTTAGGTTGAAGATCACATGTCATTTTCCGCTACAGCAGCAGCAACAACATTTCAATGTCGTTACAGTTGCAGCTCCCAGAAATGTCACAGCCAGGAACACAATTCAACACATGTCTAGTCATTTTTTAAAGTAAGCTTACGCTTAGAATTATAATTGAAATGAAAAACTTGTCTTAAAAGGACAGGAACATGTGACACTTATTTTTAAATGACAAAACGTGAATGAGTAATTTGTGGAAAAAAATAAAATTGGAATATTTTCTGTTTCGGTTTGTATTGATTTACAGACTCATTTAAAGATATACTCAACTCATTAGATACGCATTTAAAGACAAGCCCCATAACCTTTTGTCAAGTGTGACAACTGGCGATGGAGTGCTGCCATAATAAAATTACATGGGTAAAAACTCAGAAAAACCAATTGCACTGAGCAAACATCAAACTTTCCAATTTACCACGAAGAATAGGATAATGAGAGCGCTAGTGGTGGCATGGTGGAAAATTAATACGATCTTATCCGGTTCGTTAACTCTTGAAACGGTCGGTGTGAATCTTTTCCATCGGTTTCTTTCCTTCTATCTCACACCACTCTCCATATGAACTTTTTCATTTCTCTGAAAAAACATCCTGCCAGCTAAAGTCAGTTAGTTTTTCCTCCCGCTAGTTTCTATTATGGCGTCATTTGTTCCCAATATTCCTTCCTGGATGTGTGTGTCTTTTTGCTTTTATTCCGTGAACGCCGCTACCACCATTGTTTCCCTGAGCTCAATTTTAACATGTGCATTTTCTTTCTTTTTACTCACTCAACCTGTCATGCCACTCATGTGTACTTTATTATCACGCTCAACGTTCCATAATATTGCTTAAATGTGCGTCGTCCCACACACATTATTATAACGTTATTCTCCTGATACAGCTCAAATGTCGCACCTACTCCTCTTTATGAATATGTATGAGAGAGAAACCGAGAAGGGAAGTGAAGAAATAAGAAAAAGAAATTAGGTAAACTGTAGAATTTCATATGAGTTGCTTACTACTGGAAAACCGTCTTTATTTGGTGTCTAATGAAGATATCTACTAAATGTTCAGCTTTATTAGATTTGAGTGTGAAAAGTGAAAGGAGAAAGACGGAGAAGATATATTTGCAGAGAGAGTATCATTCGTGTATTCTTCAAACAAGAGCAACAGCCGGTGCGAATTTTGCTCAACAGGAATATAACACGCACCACGTCCAAACTATCTTTTTGCATTTACCCCTTAAAATTGCCAAAACGTTTTCTTGCTATTATTTTCTAGCAAAAATCGTACTATACGAAAGATTCTATTATTTCTAAATGATTTTACGGAAGTGTCAGAGAGTTTCAACTTTTGAGTGAAAATCACAGCGAGTAAGGATAAATGAGATGATGATAATAATGGTGACGATGCAATTTTCAGTAGACAGATCAAGGATCTCGTTAAATTTTTCATTTCATATCTATCTTCATATTAGCTCTACACACTCAAATCATCCTGAGAGTCAAGAGACCTTTGCACTATTTCTGCATTGTCATCAACATTCATGGAAACAGCAATGTAATTTTCTTCATTAATTTCCAGGGAAGAAAGTCCTTAGTCATTTTATGGTTGTGACGCATTTCGAGAACCGTAAAAGAGTACACATAAATGATAGGGAATGAAAGAAAGAAATTAGCAACAAAGGTTACTATAAATACCACGCGCAAAGGTTTACGTGCATACAAGTAAAGCCCTTTTAGAATTTTTAAAAGCTTTGCAAGGTCATCCTTGATAGAATGTCGTATTGTTCAGAAGGAAAGATAATTTATTTTTAATTTGCAGTGAGCTTTTGGGCGGCATAATTTCTCAGATATGCAGTCCTTCATTGTCAGTAAAGTTCCGTTGTTTCCAACTCGTCCTCGGCTCTGAAAACAATGACAAGGAGTTAGTTGGATTCCATATTCATGTTGTTAAAATTGACTCATTTTGCACGATGCTGTTGTGTCCTTTCTCTGAACTATTGTCTTACAGGCACACCATGAAACAAGGAAATCCAGTCGTACTTTTTTATTCTCTAGTCTTTTATAAACATGTTTTAGTCCACATAAAGAGGAAAACGTTAGCTAAAAAAGTCATTTTGGGCTTGATGATGATAATGATGACGATGACAAAGGAAGCAATAGCTTATCCCTGAATTGCATATTATCCCGTCATTCCACTTCTACTCGATTCGACCCAGGCCATACCATTTTTTCGTAAAACTCTCGTTTATGAGCTTTTCAACAATAAACAGCAACAATAAAGGGAAAACTGCGACAGAAATAAGCAAAACACTTCCTTGCAAAGCATAAACCTACCCGATTTTGTTGGGCTGAATGAGTTGAGTAGTGGATTCAAAGAAGGACCACTTGGTTCTACGATATGATCATCCTTAAAAGTAACAACGGAGAAATGGTAGCCATACTACGGCTCTATTAAAGGATCACTTTTATTTATGAATTTTTCTACAACTTGCATTATGCGAACTTGCACACAAGAAGAGTATATGAAAATGAGCGTATTAAAACTGAAAAAATGTCTCGTTATATTTACAAGACCCGTTCGTAGTAAACTTGTGCTAGTGCTGCTACTACAGCTTTTACTTATTTTGCTTGGTTTTTTCAGCGGGGTAAAATTAAACTGCTACTCAAGTAATGCTAGTATAATAATAACGTGTTTGCTATAACGCTATAAGTAAAGTTTAATGTACTTACATTTTTTCCCTTTTCATGAACTTACTTTTACTTCCCCATTCCCGTCGTCCCGGCGGCGGAAGAGGACAATCGACATTTTGTGCATGGCTGCAAAATTTTATGAGCTGGAAACACTTTTTACTTCTATTTTCTCTTTTCTACAGATACTTTTACTCTCCTCTCCTCATTTCCTAGTTCACAGCTTTAAAAGAGAACCTGGTATCAATCCCGGTTTGCCTGCGTTGAAGATGAACATGACTCACGCTATGTCATTTTCTTGGATTCTCATCTGGATACTTACCTACTGCTCACATAGTAGTATTAAACTGACTTAGACTGAGAAATAAGGAACTAAAGCAAGATGTGATTGCTTTCTTTATACTCTCATGTGAAGGTTGAGCTCGATAGTTTACTTTCTACAGTAAATTTTGTGATTTTCTAGTAAGGTCCATTTTACAATGTAACAACGAATCATGCTAACGCTTTTGCATTGAATTTGGGTGACTTTAAAATTGGTGATGGTGAGCAGGGCTGGAAGCAACGAAGTGTTTTTTTGTAAGGAAAGTTGAAATGGATTTACACTTTACCCCTTGAATAAAAAAGATGAAAGTGTTTTATTTTAAGTAGGCTTGTAAACTTATCGTTTCCTTGATCATTCATTGATCTAAGAGTTAAAAAAATTTCATGAAAACGAAATTCGCTTTATGGTACATGTGCCTACTCTCTAGTATGATAGTATGTTCAAACCAGTTACATAATATACTTAAAAACTTTAGTATGCATACCATTGATTGCAAATATGTGTGACGTAAACAATCAAAAATGTTGTTTAGATCTATAAAAATATATTTCCAAGTGTGCATATGAGACCAAGAAATGATATTAACGTAGTTTTGAGTCTTAAAATGAGTAAAGTCGCCCAGATGGAAAAGAGAAAATCAGTCATGGGGCAGGCAAGCATGAAAACGGGAGAGCCCAATCATCCATTCCATTACTTTGCTTGACCAGACAAGGCAAAGAAAGAGGGCTTCAAAAGAGCCTCGGTCTCGGTATTAGAACGTTACAAGTAGCAGTTGCAGCAGGCAATCCGACAAGAAGGATCTGTAAATCATTCAAATAACGTTAAAAAAGAAGCAACAGTAGTGGTGGTGATGGTGTTATAACTGAAAGAAAGCGGAAAACGGGTAAAATTCTAAAAATGCTTTTAGTTTCTTTTCTGAAAAAGAGATATGTCCAAATCTACCTGCTTGAGTGATAATTTTCTCCCATGGAAGAAGAAGATTCGCATTTTTCTTTCTTCCACCAACTTTTAATGGCTTTCTTGAATAATATGTCCAAAAGATTGTAGTGAAAAATGTGCAGGGAAATACACACATGAAATGAAATGTTCTAGTTTTAGTGTTAATCAACTCACAGCTCACGTTACAAACGGAATCCCTCTTTTCCCCTTTACTTCACACGTTCATTATTTGATTTTCCTGCTTTGCACACATAAAGTAGAAAGGTTTTTTTCTGTGTTAGTAGCGGCTTTCTTTTCTCCAATTGAGAAAATAGGAAGTCTGTGTGAGTGTGGAAAAGAAATTAAATCAATGCATATTATTGAATTGAACTGGGGAAATGAACTGACGCTGAGTGAAAGAAGCAAAAAACTAGAAAAATCTTTCAGAACAGTTTTAACTTTTAGAGAAAGGGCTGGAAATTAAATACATATCTTTGGATTTGTACAGAAATGTTATATGCTAGTCTTGTCTTTCCATTTGGGAATATTGGATATATAGGAACGTTTTCAATGTTTAAATACAAAGGGCTAATCTAATGAGTATGTGTGTTTGGAGAAGAAAGAAAAATGGTACTTTCTTCCTATGGTTTGCCTCCCGTTCCAATAAATTTTACTTCTATTCCATTTTCATGAAAAGTACGTGACTGTGCTTCATTGCCAACTAAAGGCATTTTCGTATAAAATTCAATTTTCATATTTGAGCCTGCATTCTTCACTTCATTTACCAAGAGAAAGAAGCCATAGCAATATTCAGATTTGAAAGAAAAAGTGCACTTGGGCTCGACTACCAAAACTTCATCCTTTGCCATAAAAATAAGTAATGTTTGTCTGCAAGAGAAGAATTAGCATTCCTTTCGACATTGCTTTCCCAAAGTAATCTACAAAGTAAATTGTCGTTTCTCTGGATAGGTACAGGGAATAGACTTGTTTTTCAAGCGCATATGGAAACCGTGATTTTAAATCTTTTTTCAAAAAGTTATAAATTCCACTCAGGAAACCTCCTCCTGCTCTTCAAGATGCGTAGCTAATTATTATTGTTATGTTTATTTTCCTTTTCCCATTTTCCTTTTTTGCNGATTTTAAATCTTTTTTCAAAAAGTTATAAATTCCACTCAGGAAACCTCCTCCTGCTCTTCAAGATGCGTAGCTAATTATTATTGTTATGTTTATTTTCCTTTTCCCATTTTCCTTTTTTGCTCTATTCAATTCTAAAATTGAAGGGTGGAATATGAATGCACAATCCTTTCTTTTTCCGAATCACTTATGGAAACTCTTCAATACGATTTCCCTATTCTTAAAAGACAAGAGGAATTTATGCCTTTCAATCGTCACATTGTTATGGGTATTACAAGGAATTATTTCCATTATTGGTTGGTGCTTTACTCATTCACCATTGTTATTGTTGTGTTAATGGGACTTGAACCGTTGTTTTCCAGCTGCGTGAAAGCATATGGCTTAAAAAGGGGAACACCATTCAATTAACCATTTACACGACAAAATGAACTAAAAAAGGACGGGAAAAAGGTTTTGTAAGTGATTTTAAGAATGTTTCTTGTCTCGCTGCAATTTAATTAGAGAATGTATGCAAGTATGAATGGCATGCTTAATCAAACATGGAGAAAGAGAGAGGAATGAAAAGTAAAAATTGCCTGGAGAAAGAAATTTTGCATTTCTTTTCCATTAAGCGAATGCATCACAATAGTGCCTTAAAGGGGTGAATGGGGACGACATGATTCATTTAGAACGCAGCATGAGCAAGTGTGTGTATGAAAGTGAGAGTTGTTGTTGTTGACGGTCCTGGTGGTGGTGGTGTTGTTGATAATGAAATGAAAAACAAAAAGGAAGCGCAGATAGGTGGTACTTTTATAAAGGAAAATAGTTTCAACTTTGCATGAAATTGGTTATGGATTTAACTAGGGAAGAGAGTTAACGAACCAAATAGTGGCAGTTTTAAGTGCAGAGAAAGAAAGAGTGAAGTGCAAGAGAATACCAGCGAATGATGGGAATATATGACATTAACATTCACCACAAACAACAGCAGACTTGCTTACGTAAGTAACAGCAACAACTATGGTACGACCTTCTTCCAGATAAAGTTCAGTTCCAAGAATTTGACTGTATCCGAAAACAGATATGCATAATCTACAATGCGAAATAAAAAATTCCCAGAAAGTGATTGGGGACAAGAGAACTTTAAAAAACCAAAACGTACGAACGTACTACTCACATGCATGCATTAATTCTATTCATTACGTAGTTTTCTCATTCCTTTGTTGTAAAACTATGAAATTGGGGTTTGAGGATGAAATAAAAAAACTCCTGTCATTCCATCATCAACAAGCATGGCAATCCTTTGTGAGACGAGCGAGCAGTCAGTCAGTTATATTGCGATGAACCTTAAAATGCTTTTCCTTTTGCTTTGTAATTTTTTCCGATTCTCTCCCTCTTTTCTCTTCTCGTCAGTTCCCTTTTTCCCTGTCTAGAACTCGCTCGTGTGGGTACTTGCATCTTCCCTTGTATTTTACTCCATCCATCCACAAATCCCTAAAGAGCCACTAAACTAATAAAATCGATTTTATTATTATTTTACTTCTCTTGACAAACCCGACACTTTCACAAATACACAACCCGGACGAAGTAGAAAGATAGACGGAAATTATTATTTTCAATGTATACGTAATCTATGTAAGTATGTGTTTTTACTAGAGATTGAGTTTTTAGGGGTCTACGAAAGGAAACGGGACCAAACTCACAAAATGTCTCTTAATGAACGAGCTTATTAAGCGTGAAGAATTGGTGAAATCTGTTCCCTTCCATTATTATTGGATGGTCGCCTACCGCAGGCTAACCGGCTTTTTCTGTTTAGTTTTAATGCATCGCACCATCACACTATATGAACCCTATATTCTTGCCTCTTCTCTCTCTCCCTCAAACGCAATTACCGATTTTACATGATTCTATAATAATATTACTACACACACAGTCAAGCTTTGAAACGAAGTTGAGAAAACAATAAAATGAGTGGTTAGTGTGATGCGATGGTGGTGGTTTAGGACCAGCTTTATTTTGGGTGGTGGTGGGTGACGCCTCAAAGGCTATATATCATTCATTTTCCTCACACGAAGTTGTTGTTGATGCTGACGATGAGGATGACTATGATGAGAAAGAATTTTCCGGTGGAGCACCAGATGCAGATTTCCTTCCTCACAAACCCAACGACACTGGCTCACAATCTATAGATTTCCGTGTTCCTTTTCTATTAGAAAGCTCAAGTTCACACTTAAGACCTAAAATCACTCTTTCTTTCATTCCCATGTGTTGTGCTGAGGAAAAAGTTCCCCTTAAATGTTAAATCGCTAAAACTGTAAATGTTTTAGTAGATGCACAGCTTCCCTCTCTAATTCCTGAATTTCTTCCATTCCTCCTCTCTTTTATACTGATATATTAATGAATTCAATTCGTTTGTCAAAATGCGGATTTTATTGGGATGAGTAGTACTAGCGTGACATAAATAGATGCATATGGGTTGCTGTCATCTAAATTTTACTTTGCTTTGCACTAATCTCGTCTCGTCTGTTGTACTTTTTATTGCTCATTTTCTATTTAAGCCAAGCAAAACAAAAAGCCCCTTCTCGCTTTTCTTTAATATTTTGTTTATATCCTACGGTACATTACTACCCGTAATGAGATCTGTAAATTTTCTGTAATTAATTATTATGCAAACTTTATATTCTCAAACCAATAAATACACGTTGAGTAAAACTGAAAGGGAACTTGGGAACTTCTGTCTGTGACGAATCTGGATACCAGCCGTTAAAAATAAAAACGAGGATATTTTACGGACAAATGCAAATTTTGGGTTTTTAATGCGTACTACTTACATAATTTAATGTTTTTATAGGTTTCTCACACTTTAAACCACAAGAAAAAAGTTTAAAGTCATAAAATTGGTTGGTGCTTAAATTTTGATTGTTTGTCAGGTTTGCGTTAGATTTGCCAAGTGTCGTGTGGTTTAGTTGAACCTAAAAAGACAAATTTATTAAAATTGTTATTGTCAAGACTCAACTGATGAGACAATTCTGTTTTGTTTATTTTTCATTACTTTTTTATTTGCGGTTCAGAAGTTGACTTTTTAATCATTAACTTTGGTTGACATTCCTTGTGCGTAATAATAAATAGTGATGGCAAAAGGGTTGCGACAAAAGAATTTATTAGCAAAACACAATTTGGAGCAAGACATCTTCTCTAAAAAAAGTGGGAAATCCCTGTTATAAGCCGTTATAAACATTGAAAAAGGTCAAATACAACTTCAGCGTAAAATAATTCTACTGTTGTATCAAACTATTTTTTTTGGCTTGCTTTAAAAATCCAGTGTTTGCTTATAATATATGTAAAGGTGAACTTTTTTATAAGAAGTGTGCAAAAACGAAAGCTTTTGTTGTGACAGCTGCGCTTATTTGATATGCCAAACCATAAGGAGGGAAAGAATTTCATGTATGAGAGATAAATCCATCACCTTTTACATTTCAAATTAGTGTTGGAAAGTATTTTTTGTCCTCGTTTGCTTCTCTTTGTTTATTTTTACTTTACACAATAAAATGTCAGGAAGCATTTTCGAAATACAATGGAAAGAATTTGTTGCATGACAAAGATTTTTCTTATTTCGTCGCATCCGTCAGCTAAAAGTTTTCTTCACTTACACAAAAACAAAAATTCCCGTATCAATTAAGATAACATTCAAATCATTGAAGCTATATAAGTCTGCATAAGTTAAGTTCATAAAACTTTTAAAATTGGATTATGTATTTCAAACATTTATATACTAACCCTGATTTCATTTGACACAACAACTCTAAATAAATCAGTTTGCATTTCGTACCATTTGCAATTACTAGCACTTGCTATGTCAATCTCAATTTTGAAAATAAAACTTGCCAACCAGTTTCTTTTTTAATAACTTTCGCTTTGTAATTATGTATCCATCCTCAAATCTATTTTAGGTATGTTACATCTCAAGTCAACATAATATTCTTGTCATTAAAAAGGCAAAGAAGCGATTAATATCATGAGGAAAAATAAATAGCTGGCCAGTGTCGTAATGTTCATTCATTCAAAAACGATATCATAATTCATCATGAAGCCTTTTTTGAACCTGAAGTCTCTGCGTTTTGTACAGCTTTAGCTTTGGCATTTCCGATATATAGCTGAACAGCCGTATCATTTTTGGTCTGTCAATTTAACTCAGAAATGTGAATAAGACGAATCAAATATAATACATAGGTATATAAAATAGAAAGGAAAACGAGTTCATCTACTTTTTGTTACGTAGGATTTTAAATTGATGCATCAACAATAGAAACTGCAACCAAACAATATCCTTTGTAGCCTTATATTCCTTATATTCTTTTACGCAGAATTTTTACCTCACACTTACAAGCACTGTTTTATAAGCAAGACTCGAAACTCCTGACATCATCAACATCGACAATAGCAACTTTTCTGCTCCTCTGCAAAAATATTGAAAGGAGAATCATAATAAGAAGAAAGGGAAAGTGTTCAATAAATATAGTCATCATCAGCATCATGATGTTCATCCTTCGTAGTAAATAAAATATTACATGAAATCTTCCCCAACAGGAATCGCAATAAGTAATAGTTGGATTTTTTATAAAAAAGAAAAGAAAGTGTATATCACCCACCCAATGACTATCATAATCGGAAGAGCAGAACAAACTGCTGCAGCAGCAGCGGCATAATATAGCAAAGCTAAAATAAGATTTCTTTGAGTGTGGCTTAAAATGTATGAAAGTAAAAAAATGAAAGCAAACAAGCTATTAATCACACACACAGAGAAACCATTTCTTATTATTACTCTCAAGCTCGTAAGTGTAGTAGTAGTAAACCGTCAGCCGCTCGAGTCAGTTACCGATGATGATGATATGAAACTTTTGACTGGGCTCTCTCTTTTCCATTTTTGATACCCTTCTTTTGAAGATTTTTTTTACTATTTTTTACTTCCATTTCTTGTTCACAAAAAAATCTCATATTTCATGTATGAGTTTTACTTACAGGGAGCCCTGCTCAACCACGTTGGAAAAAGCGTAGGGCATATGTAGCCTTCAGAAAGTGAAAGACTTGAAATAAAAGGAAGTTGAGGAGGCAGAAAAGAATGAAGACGAAGAAGTGGAATATTTCTGCAGTGGCAATAGATATAACAAAGCAGTATAAATAAATTGCTATCGATATTGATACTCTTGGAGTAGTACTTCCATCAGTGACGATGAAAAAGAGGAACCCAGCTGTGTGCCAGAGGAGAAAATATATAGTATCGTACTATATTTCAAAGATGGTTTTTTACCACGTTTCCTCTCTTATTTGCTTACCAATCAGTATGCATAGGTACTCACCACCACAACAGAAGAAAGGGTTGGTGGACGGCTATAATATTTTTCAGTTGTAAGTTTAACAACCAAAATAATATCTTAGCTTCCCCCACCACTTCCTTTTCCATATAAAAAACAAACATCTGCTGGTAGACTTCAAACTTTGAAAGAATCGGAGAGAAGTTACTAGAGAGAGAAATTTTGTTCACCGGCAGCAGCAGCGTCACTATCATTATATTCCAGAAGAATCCAATTTGGAAACCATGTCGATATATTGATGATGGAAAGCATTGTAAATGCTCGTGTTTTCTTATTCAACCTTCTGTCTCTATTCTTCTGTATAAAATAATAATCGTCATCATCATAATATCGCAAGCATGACTAGTGATAAATGTTGATAGGAAATATTTCAATAAGGAGTTATGACCGGATTTAGACAATGAAGGTGTATAGCAGTTTACTTTTTTGAAGAAATGATTGAAAGAAATGGAATATTGAAAAAGCATCCAATCTTGAGGATAAATGGCTCAAGCATATAGTAGTCAAAGTCAAAAAGATTTAGCAATTGTAAAGAAGAAAAATATGAAAAATTTCGACATGGCTTTTTCGGTTTATTGACGTGATATTTGCAAGAAAAGAAAATTTTTGAATGGAAATAATAATAGTAATAATAATAACACAAGGATGAGGAGGAAGTCTGGAGGACATTGGCTAGCACTTTTTTCCTAGTTTTGCGGCAGCCGCGTGGCACCAACCCAAACGCTCAATCAATTTTTAATTTTGTTTTTCTCTGGAGGTTCCCCTCGACCTGTAAGCTTTACATGAAAGATCAAAAGACTACAAAATACTCATTTCCTTGCTCACTATTTTCATTTATTTCTCTGTAATTGAAAGATTTTTTTGTGTGGCTTTTTCTGTTGGTCAAGACAAACAATGAATTTTATTAGCTTTCTCCGCCTATCTGAAATGTATTTTGATGGTCAAATGAAACCTGGACAAAAAAGCCTTTAAATGTTTCCTGGTACTAAAATAGATGTTATCAAAAATGTAAATCGATTCTACTTTACCTTTGATTAAGGCAATATTTGGTGCATGTTAGGAGGAGATGCGTTTGTTTACGATTTTGTGTGCGTGAGGTAACTTTGGTTGTTCAACGAACCGTACGCAAAGAACCCTATAATTTTCCAAATAATGCAATGTTTACATCATTTTACCATAAAAGCTCCTAGCAGGGATCCCAAATTTACATTTAAAGTCATAAATAAAAATTTAGTAATGGACATCCCTGCAAACACAACATCCATCAAAAGGAGTGCGAAAATTAATGCTTAAATGAAAACGGTTTCTTTGTTTATCGCAAAAAGTCCAATTTAACCTTTCCTCATATAAAACCAGCATGAGGGCCATTTTGGAAATTTTCTTAAATAAGAAACTGCTCGTAAATTTTGTAATTGAACACGTGCAGCAATGTGTCGACTGAGACTGCCGTTGACTTGATTAATCGAAAGGGAAAGTTACTCTATTGTTACATCCTTGATGATGTTTTAGACGAAATTAAGTAAATGCTATGCATGCAAAAATTATAGGTTGTGAGGAAAAAGTAATATGATTACTAGAGACAACCAATAACCTGTATATAGCCTAAAGGAAATCAAAATCCCTTGCTCTGCTTGTTTGCTCATTTGGTGATTTTTTATTGCAAACTGGCAGTTTTGTAAACTGTAAATCTATTTCCGTTTGATTTAGAAAAATGGATTGATAAAATAAAAATAACTTCTTTTAGCATAGCTGTTTAGTTTTAGAACACTTGAATTTTTTATTTGCTTTTAGTCAAAGAATAAAAACTATAATCAATGAACGACCAAAAATGGAAGAATTGGCCATCAGTAATTGTTGTTGAGCGAGAAAAACACAAACAAGCCTATTATGTTGTTATATTTATTCATAATATTCAATACAGAATACTGTAGCAATGCATACAGAAGACGATTCAAAACAAGTTTTCGTTTTTATTAACAGCAACAAGAGATTTTTAAAAGATCGATGTAATACCTGAGGGAAGCAAAGATTTCTTTACAATTTTGCGTCGTCTATTGATTACTGTTTTAAAGTTTTGGACTAGTGACCCCAACTAAATTGTGATACAAAAAGGAGCTTGATAAACAATGAGGTGCAAAGTAAATTACGTGCATACATAACAGGCTAGAAAATTTTCGAAAAGAAAAATTATTTGCACATGCAAACTTTAATCATTGCCAGAGAAAGGTTATTTTTCAAGTAATGACAACATAATTATTATTACGAGCGTTGACTCTTAATAATTTTTATTTCATCATAACGAAAGCATACAATTTGCATATTATACATAACAATTCGGTTAAATATCGTTAGTGGACTTGTTGTGCCACGCAAGAGATAAGCAAAAAAAGCTTTTTCTAAAAATTTCAAATCCTTTTGTCTCAATCTTTCTCCTTTTTCATTTCTTATGTAGTTTTATTTGTTGACAAAAAGAAGACAATCGAGGTCGTTCAGCACCAGAGACGAGAGAGAAGAGAGTGTGGTCTGTGGGCTATCATATGAAAATATTATTCATCTAGTCGAACGTTGAATGTGGTTAAGACAACTTTTGCAAAAAGTCGCAAAGAGTTGTTGTTTGTAAACAGTGTGAAGCTTATGATGGTGTTTTGTGGTGACCATTTTATTTCATAGCTTTGTAGTGCAGTGAAAGAAAAAATGGCCCATTCCAAGAACTCCGTTCTATTTTCGTCTGTATTTGTTAGTGTAATATTTTGTGTTGCTTCCGTGATTTCCGGAGTCAGTGGAGCAGCACTCAACTCACCGGAAGCGAAAGCTGCCATCAAAGTCAAGTGAGTCAGTATATTATTCAAAATTGTCAAACAAAACATGAAATATTTATCCGATCCGATTTCTATTTTTCCAATTATTTCATTTTTCTTTCGAACCCTTTGAACATAAAAACATTTTAGATTATTTGAGTAATGTATCCGAGCAGTTTGAATCAAAGGGTATTACATAAAAATTTCCGGGATATATTGAATTAAATTTTACTCATTTTTAGTTTAGCTTTAAAATAGCAAATCAAGTACCGGTTTGATTCAGTTTGCCCCATATGACAAATTGTCAAATAGGTCACAAATTTCATTGCTAACTTTTATAACTGGATTTATTTGCTAAAATGTATCATTTTTGTTTCCAGGAAAGCGTTATGCCCTGAATTAGACAACCAAAGCTCCTACCAAATGTGGGCTACCCGCTATGACAATCGAACCCAAAAGTGTTATATGACTGGTCAAGTGGGTCCTTGTGGAAAGAACATGATTTTTTACTCCCTCCCAAATGATCAAGTGTATGGAGAGTGTGATTGCAATTACGATATTGAATGCAAGTCCCTCATCTACTCCCATGTGTATGATCAATGCTTTTATGCTTATGAGCAGGTAAGTCAATGACAAACAATAGAACAAAGTAAACCAGCAAGAAATAAAAACTTTTTATCGTTTATTCATTTTGTTGGTGGTGTAAAGGCTATCAGAATCAGTAATGTAGTGGTAGTAATAGCGCTTCTGCAAACAAACAAACTACTTCAACCTCATTTCATATTCTCGATGGTATTTACTATTATCACCGCCACCGCTGCCGCCGTAGTACTTACTTCCTTCCACTTTCACGTTTTCTATGAAAATCCCATAGAAAACCTTTTCCTTCCTTTTCTTCGCTCATCAACTAAAAAGTCCCGAGAGAGTGAGTGGCAGAGACGGCTTTACTTCCTACTTTATCTTATGTGCACTCTTCTAGGAACTGCACAAAACTTGCTCTATCGAAAATGACCTCATTATCATCATCAATTTAATGATCATCATGATTGTAATCATGATAGCAATCATCAGCTTCATTATTCCGTACCACTGACTAAATATTTTGTAGGAAAATGGTAAACAATGGAAGAGGCGGAGGAAACTTGGTAGTAAAGTCACTTACTTTTCTTCCCGCTTAAGTAGCATCTGTATAGTAAAATAAGAAGTGGTAAACAGGAAGCTTTACTAAGGCTGCTATTACTTGCTCATTTAGCTGTGAACCATTTCACATTTATTTACTTTCGCTGTTACCTTTCACTTGTAAGTTTACATGAATAGCCCATTTTAGATCACTTTCCAGTCATCAATTTGCCTTTAAGCTCTTACGTCAACTCACACAGTGCAAACACCAAAGCAAAAAGTAAAATTTGTTTTTAAGCTGAATATTGACGAAGAACAAGAAGGTTTCTCAGTCTCTTAGTGTACCTTCAACCCAACTTTGAAAACATTACATCTATTCATTAGCAAATAAAAGTTTTGCTGTAGAAAGTGATATGCTACATGGGTACTAGATACATTCATTAACCATTACATAATAGACATTTTTATAGAAGGCTTGGTTCAGATTACCAAAACTAATCTGAAAGGATTCTTTGTACATATTAAAACTTTATTACGTAAAACATCTTTCTGGTTGTCATTTCCAACCATTCTAGAAGCAATGTTTCCAATGTTATGTACGCACATAATTTAAAGTCTATGCTACTAAACTAAATAGTTAATTTTTCAAATTTTTTTTGGGTGGATGCATCCATCCGGCATTCCTTTTTCCACAAGGTGCCTATTTATATGTGCAAGAGAAAATATTTGGTAAAAAAGTGGCTAAGGCAGTAAATAGATAAAATAGTAAACAGATAAACTATACCTAAATCCATTTTCTGCTGCTAAAGTTTTTTGATGAAGCTGCTACACTTGTTTGTTTACTTCTGCTTGATAATCTTTGAATTCATGCTTGGTTTTTGCAAACATTTACAAGTTTGACTATATGACAGCCACCAACAGAACGAGTACCTACTATGCATGAAATTCATGAGGATTACCTACTCCTATCTTCATTCATGGCAGAGATACTTCTTGATGCAAACTTTTAGAAATCAAATTATACGTTCTTTAAAACTATTCATGCAGTCCGCCTGTTCCTCACTTACTCTCTCTGCTCTTCCGCTATAACTTTCAGAGTTACTTTTTAATTAAAAATGTTTTATTACGAACAGTTGGTTAAGTTAAACATAAACATGCAATGTTTTGCTGCTTTCGCAAATTCATCTTCACACAGACAAAATTCAGACTACCTGAGAACTAGCAGAAAATGTCTATGTAGTAAATTAACTTAGTTTTCTTCAGCCAGTTAAATGTTTATTTATCTATCTTGATTAACTCCTTACAACCCCCTTCAGACAATTCCTTTTACATTCAAAGGATGAGTCAGCCTGAGTCAGCCATGAGTTGATAATAATTTGGAGTAGAGAATCAACGAGATAAATATCAGAGATGTAGCCTAAGGGAGTAATAACAATCCATGACATTTTCACTTTCGGATTTTCGATTGGTTTTTTGTTTGTCTTTTCTCTGTCGTGCTACTCATAATGATGATGTTCTGGGGCTTTCTCTAGCTGAGCCAGACGGCAGGTAGAAAATACTAAATAACTACCGTGAGCGATTTTTCCTTCATTCGTTTTGGTCTCCTGGAGGGACATTGTGGAAAACATATTGCAGACCTTATAATTGAATTAAGGCTCCGCTTTTTGTCGTTGTGTGTTTTTATATATGGGAAATGTAACTGCGTTCTCTTTCTTGCCTCTGTCTAGGAAAGTGATATAGTTTATGGTCATGGGCAAAATACTAGCCAACATTAATTGATTTTTGTTTGGTTTCAATATAAGCTATATCCGATGATTATTATCTTATGTACATATCCACTATGAATGACCCGTTTCCTAAAAGTTGAATTACAAAAAATAAATAAATAAAATGGGTTTGGTTTTGTTATCTTATTCGAAAGAGTCCCTTTCTCCCAAACTTGTGTTCGCGGTTGGAGACTCGCAGTAGAAAGTGAAGGCTCATCATAAATTGGTTTAAATGTAGTACCCTCAGAAAATTATTGTGACAGAACAGATGTTTGTCCACTCTCAACTCCCTTTTCCTTCACACTGTCATTGTAAAACTATGAACATTTAAGAAACTGCTAAACAGCATGTACTTATGCTTGCCTATATTGAAAAGGACAACACAACGGAAGCAGACATCAACTTGATAAAAAAATGTTGGATGAAGTTGCTTCTACTTTCTTTTCGCATTTATTTTTATATATACATATTTTTTTAAAAAATAAAGTTATTGCTGTTGTTTGTTTGTTGTTATTTTTGTGTCCAGTCAGGAACAAGACGGGTCATGAGAACTCGGAACTTTTTGGTGAAAACAATGTGTGAAAGAAGCAAAGTTTTTCAGAGCAGAAATATATACCGCGGAGTACATAAGAACAACTTGAAAGATGAAAATGTTATCGTCATCATCAGCTTGTTCTTTATACAGAATATAGTAACCCTACTGACTGACTCTGAAAAAGGAAGTATAAACTAGGTCTTCATATCTTTCCTTGTCCCGTTTGTCTAGGTTCCTGTCGTACTGTCCTCTGAAAAAGTTCTTTGTTGTCCTACATAAATATATTTCTTATGTAACGAGTTTATAAACTTTTTATGGGATAACATATATATAATGCCACTTTCTTCCCTTGTGTCCTTAAAAAAGAGCCCCGATCTTTTGAATGGAATGGGGAAGCATAACTGTCTTTACACGTTTTCGATTCAATTACTCTTGTAAAATAATGTGCGTTCGTTGTTGGCCCCTATTCCATTCCTCTGTTACAATTTTGTACACAAGAAACAACCGCACACATTGTCAATTGTGGAAAAGTCGAGGAAAAGCTATGTTGTTCAAAGTTTTGGCAAAAAACCTAAATTCAATGCTAGAAAGGATTATTATATTTTATTTATGGTTAGAATCGTAAGAAAAGTATTATTTGCTGTATCAAGATTTTTTTTCATGAAGAAGTACTTCCTCAAGTATTGATTACAATACAATTATTGTCATGATCAGGCGTTTAGAATCACCAAATTGTCGAGTTTACATAACTCACTCTTTTTAATTTCTGGAAAGAAATACCATTGCATGTGAAAGAGTAATAGGCTTGCTATGTGCATAAATATATACATCACTTTTAGAACATGAAATAAAGCGATTTTGGGAAAGTTTATGAACTTTTGAATGCCTTTTATAAGCGATGCATGTCAAAATCAGTCAAAGTTCGTTGTAGTTCTTAGATATATACTTTCACAATTCTTCAACCCCCTATCAAAACTTTTTCTAAGCAAACTTTTTTATCAAGAAGAAGAAGAAGAACATAATCAATTCAAAGAAAAACATGCCAAGGAGAAGAATAAAAATATGAAGAAAAAATTGACAGGAGAATGATTTGTGTAATCTAGACATGGGAGTGATCATTTTACTATGCTGTCCAAAAAAATTCAAGAGGAAGAAAGTATAAATTAGGATATAATATTCAGATATAAATTACATAAGTAGGTGTTTAAATGTTTTGATAGAACGGTTTTGTGTGCCCAGGTAAGCGTAAACACCAGATAGAAAGTAAATTGCCCCATGAATCTGCAGATACAGGTCAAGGAAGAAAGCAATTCTGTTGTAAAAAATGTAAGGTGTATTCAAAGGGCTGTCTTACTTTACTTTTTCAGATGAAATATGAGATGTAGCAAAACATGGAACATATTTCCTTGCATATCTCTTCATGAATCTAGTCTT
Source organism: Lepidocyrtus fimetarius (assembly GCA_036507315.1). NCBI lineage: Eukaryota > Metazoa > Arthropoda > Collembola > Entomobryomorpha > Entomobryidae > Lepidocyrtus > Lepidocyrtus fimetarius. Next base: position 29,435 of record JAANSO010000416.1, read on the forward strand.
AGATGGGAAAGTTATGATAAATAGAAAATATTATTTCAAGTAAGAGTTTTTTCTTACCTGAGAAACCTACATGGTTTATGGTTCAGGCTGATGCAAATTCAAGAAGAGAGGCAGCCAGAAGGTGTCTAATTTCTCTACCTTACTTTCTTTACCTGGTCATGCATGCATGCGTGGAACTGATAAGTCAAAAAAGTGTTATCATGTCTTCATCTACTTTCACATGCTATATTTTTGTATGTACACGTACTACAACAACGTAGTTGTACGAAGAAGAAGAAAACTTCAATTTTTTTCTCGATTCTTTTGGGGACAAAGTTCCCTCGGTAAATTATAGAAGCTGTGTTTTAGTAGGGCTTCTAGTTGTCGTCTGTCAAGTATAGTATAATACCCTTTTATACCACACCATACGCCATTTATTTTACCACCACTCCCAGTTTGTTCTCCTTATATGATCCAGTCCAATTCTATTCTGTTATCTGATCAATATGACTAGTTTGAATTGGGTAGTTTAACCCAAGGTGAAAGTAATTTCAAAAGTAACGCTCCGGAAAGCGTTGATCACCTAAATTACTACAACTACGTAGACAGGCTAAATTGCACATAAAACACAAACACTCGTCTTTTTATAAAAAAGCAGAAGTAAAATAGGCATAATATAAACAATAGATTTCTAAGAAATGGAAATATTAGAAATCTAACTACGGCGGTGGTGGTGATTCACGTCACGGCAATTTTTATTTTATTATTTTTGTTTGGTTTTACTCTTACAACCCACTCAAGTTCTTTCTCTTACTTTCTCCTTGTTTTTCTCAAGGGTCATTGTGACGATGGATACTGGTTAGTGGCTGACGCTAGTGGACTCCCGTCATGTGAAAGAAATCTATGCAGACCTCCTCCAAAATATTCACTAAAGTATCAATGGGCATTGTACAAGGGGCGTTGTGAGCGTTTATATAAGCCTCTCCATGACTGTCGGCCTGACGAATACCTCTGGATTCCTAAAGGACATCGGTTCCCACAATGTGGCAAAGTCGAGTGCAAAAATCCCCATGCTTTCGTGCCAGAGCTTCAATGTGAGCTTGGAAGCAAGTTGTACTACGAAGGAAGATGTGTTAGGAGGAAGGGGATTTAGAAAAGTGGAAGGATGAGACAGGTAAAAAATAAAATTTACAGCTATTGTTTCTTCATTCTCTTTCGCTTGTCTCGTGAGGCTTTCCCTCAAGTGACAATCTTATTCAATTAGAATACTTTTTTCCTTGTTTTTACAGAATCTCCAGGACTCTTATATATACATTTTAAAACCTGTTTCAGCCTCTTGTCTGTCTGCGAGTAAAGCTGTTCATGATACATAAACATTTTTTCTAGTTTGTAATTCTTCTCGTATTCTCTAACATTCTTAATTCTTGTTGTTGTTATTTTTTGTAATTTATGATCTGTTTTTGTTACATAATATAAATATATTTAAATAAAAACAAAAATGAGTATTTATTTTGTAATTAATTTATTAATTAACAATCATCTCTCAACGGAAAATTATCCTAAGCGTTCAGATTTAAAATGTATAAGTGATTGGAATTAGGAATATATTGAGAATGTCAGTCCATACTATAGTAGTATTGAACCATGCAATAGAAAATCAGCTCTAGATTTCCTTGCTAAAATAACCAAGCAATGTGGAATGCGTTGTTTCGCCCATTCCATTTCTGGTAGTAAAACGTCGTTGAAAGTACGTGATTTGAGATAAAATGTGAGTTTGTCAGTTAACGAGAGAAATGCATGTAAGAGCCTCTACTATACAGCAACAGCCAAAAATCGTAAAGGATCCCTAGGGATTCCAACCCAATAACAATATAAAACAATATAGGCTTTCTCTCTTGGAGCTTTTCAAGTGCAATTCATTTTTGGTGAAAGTTGTTGCAATTTTTATTAATTTGTTTAGCCAGCTGGACAGATATATTGCTTACAAATTACTACAACGGCCTTGCCTTTCCATTGCCCTTACAATTAGCGTGCATCTTTTATTTGCCCAGCCAGCACTATACATAATACTTAACTGTTTGATGGGAATGATAAAGCAAAATAATAAAAGCACATCGTTGTAGTGTGCCAGCCTTGCTTTCTTGCTTTATTGTGGTAAATAAAAACTGCATGTCAGTTTAAAGGTTGTTAAGAAGGAAAGTAAAATTTATCGCAGAGTTTACAAACACGTTCTTCAATCTTGTGATCGTTTCTTTGAAAAACATACAAGCCAATTTAATTGTTTTGGTATAGAAAATATTGGAATCCTTAAGCCAAAAACTACTCCAAAATGGCTTATACATTAAGAAAACGAGTTAATTATAAGATTACTAATTTATCAATACTAATTTATTCACAAATTCGGATTATCACACAGTCGTTTTGACATTGAAAATTTTTCAGTTTAACATTTTTAGAATTTAGGTTATGATTCTTTTGAAAATTCAAGCAAAAATAATGCTCCTAGGAAAAGTTTAGTATGTCACGTGCTAGTTTCTCTATTTCAAGCATTTTTAGGCTAAATGCATAGGGATATTATAAGTTTAAACTTGAACGCAAGTAATAGGGACATTGAATAAATTGCGATCTCATATTAACCATGGCCTTTTTGTAATATATTATTGACACATCAATATGAGATTGTCAGGGAACAGAGCCAAAATATGCTATTTATCCTCAGTTTGAATGAATACACGAAACCAGAGCTTAAGCAGGATGAAAAAGTGTGTGCATTTGCGATAATATGAAAATCTTGAGCTCTTTTGTTGAATTCAGCAAAAATGAAAAATGAAGAACAAGGCCATCATCATAGTTGCAAAAAATGTGGCATAGATTTATAAATGCCGAGAAGAGTTTCCTTTAATAGGCAATATAGGATAACACATGTCCAGCAGCAGTCGGTTGGATTAGCTGACAGTCAGCTTCATAAAAGCGTGTGTCAAATGACAAGGGGTATGAAAAATGATGGGAAATGGCGAGAAGTCGTATCATTACGTAAACGTAGCAGAACAATGAAAATCGAAAATCTTGAATATTCCTACAAACTTCATGGAAGACAATATATATTCATTCCTATATATTACAAAGTACAAATGAGGGAGGGAGGGGACGGGATTGTCCAGTTTCTTGCCTCCAAACAGGCATGCGGTCATCATCATCGTTATCATCTGCGTGCATGCATAAAACTAAACTATTTTTGCTTCTTCTCTTGAGCTCTTTGGCAATGCAATATTGCCATATTCTTCTTTTTTAGGTAGTCACCTAGATTTTACTTGACATACGAATAATAGGATAAGTCTTATGATTCTAAGTAAAAACGACGTGACTCGCTCCATCATAATCATTACGAAATGGTAGGCCACCGGGTGTGAATGCACATCCTTCATCCACTTACCACTTTCCCACCAGGCCTTAATCTTATTGTGAATGTCAAAGAGAAAGTGTGGACATTCCTTTAAAAAAGTGAAATCAAATATATGAAGCCCTGGTTCAACTCGAAGATCTTTTCCATGTCACATAATCTCTATCATTACATACACCTTGATCCATCTCATCTCACTCAATTATTCAATGACATAGATAATCATTTTTCTGGGAAACGTCCCAGCAAAAACAAGGAAAATGAATTCTTATTGAGCAAGGAAACTATTTTTGTTAGCATCCATTCTTATACTTTTCATTTTTTTATAAATTTATTGTTTTTAGGTTAAGTTTTTGGGTTGTACGAGAGAAACGAGAGACGCCTAACGAGTTTCTTCGCACATTTACTTCTCCCTTTTCGTAATAAATCAAGCAATGCTGGAACCGATGCTATAGATGGGAAAGATAAACTACTAGTTTGACCTTTTCCCAATGACCTAATTTTTATCATGCTCATTACTAGATATTACGCTAGCACTTACTCACTTAGACGTTACACTCTTACTAAAACATTGTATTCATTAGAGATAAAAACTATTTCCAAAAAAGTTATTGCAGGCACTGGACAAACATTATAGGTACACACATACGAGCAAGAGCAATTTGATAAAGGGGATGCCCAATATTTTGTAAAATTCCAAGGATATGCAGTAATAATGCTTGTGCCAAAAACAGGAGAAAACTTTTTACATTTTCCTAGCCTTACAAAAACTACTTATTTTAATATGAAAGTAGGTAGAAAAGAAAAGTTTGAAAATATATAGGTAACTATATATTCAATTTTCTTTTGGCGACAATAGCCCCCCTCTCAGAAGAATAAGCTAATTTGAAAAGGCGTTGTAGAGCACAGCCTTCACACTTTTTTCACTCAACTTTAGTGAAAGTGGGTTCTCCATGTTACAAGTTACAACTAATAAACCTTGCATTTTGCAAAGAAAAATTTAGCCCTTTCCCTCCCGAGTGTCATAAAGTTATTTAGGCGATCATGATAGTACTATGTAGTACGTAAAAGAAGGACAGTTTATTGTACTCCTGCTTACTTAACTTCTCTTTGCAAAATACATTAAAAACAGGATAAAGTAACGCTACTTTCTTGCATTCACCACACAATGAAAGAGGCAAAGGGCACAAAAGAGATGAGATGGTAATCACAAGGCTAGGACTAAAAAAAGAAGCATTTTTTTGCCGGAGAGGAGGGTTGCAAATTGGAGTGAAATGGGAAATGAGGCTTCACAACGTAATTGAAAGTCAAGGAAGGATTACAAGAAATACGAGCAGCATAAACAGTGTAAAAACAAAGTAAAAGATAACTGGGACAACATATATGTAACAACAACAGTAGAAAGAAGGAGAAAGTAACAACAGGCAGTTGCAAATTCCTTTTCTTTGAAACAAGTGTTTTCAGTGTTGATAATGAAAATGGAAACATTTGTAATAGAGTAGATTGTAGGTTTTTCATCGTGTCCGTGGCGTCTTATAATCCTTGCATTTCAAGGAAAGTTATAGCT
>JAANSO010000417.1:0-34239 GCA_036507315.1 Lepidocyrtus fimetarius
CTGTGCCAGTATCGTTTGCGTACAAATTTACAAGTGCAGATCTGCCGGCAGAATACCAGCATAAACTGACGCAAAATCGTTAAATTGCCTTCAAATGATCTACTCGGGATTTTTCCAAAGGCTAGTTTTGTACTTCCTACATAGACAGATACCTATTTTTCTCGAATTGCCCCTACATTGTAGTCAGCGTTCTTGTACATTAACAACGGAGATGTTATACTTTTCCCAAAAATCAAAAGAGCCGTTCATTGACGCTCAAAAGTTTCATAACTCCCTGTTGGATCTAACCTTCATAGCTAACATAAGTAATTACAGAAAAGGCTAAAATATGTTTCGAATCGTCCAATAGTTTCACTCCATTTCATTGTGCAATAATGGTTTCTCTGTCTTATCTAATGATTTTGGCAATATCCATGTTACTGCATTGTTGCTTTTATTGACTAAGAAGTAGAATTGGAATGATGAGTGATTGTTGCGCTTCCCAGCAAAATCACACAGATGAAATGAAAGAAACCCGAGCTAAAGAGTAATTTCAGATAATGAGTCTTCGTTCAGGTATGATTTGGGAATGAGTGCGTTCAAAGTTGTAGAGTTTTCTTGTTTTTTTCTTGTATGCACCCAGAGTTGTTACTTCTACCAAGTACATGAAAATTCGAATGAAACCACGATGACATTGTTTTAGAGCTAATGTTTGAGAGTTTTCATACGCACAAGATTTCTTCCCACTTTTAATATCTTATAATTTTTTGCACTCAACTGAAGACTACGAAAGGAACTTAACGACTTAAGGATAATTTAGGCTCTACTTATTCATCATAGCATTGTAAGATGTTTTGCCTGAAGGAATTTCTTCATAATATTCTAATACCTGCTTTGTAAAAAATGTATAAAAATTAGTTTCGATTTTAAAATTAAAGCTGTTTGTAATAACGTTAAGCAATAATATTTTCTACAGGCACATCCTTCCTGTCTACACTTGGCCGAAAAAGTATTTTCACACGGACACATGTACGTACACACATACAAAAGTGACAATAACATTCTACTATCGCCAATTGTTTTTTGCTATTTTTTATGATTATGGATTTTACAACCCAGATTTGCTCACTCTTTGTAACCTTTTATAACAACTCTAAACAGTATTTGGGGAAATGCTCATTTGTAATCTGTCGGAAGACACTTTTTGTAAAAGATCTTTATTATTATATTGCAGTCATGAAAGCAGTCACATAATGCATTATTGTTAGGTTCTAAAGAAAAATTAATGATTTTCACGCCTGTTTCCGCCAACAAAAAACAATCTCGCCAAGTTACCTCGCTTTATGTCGTTCAAAATTTTAGTCTTAAGCGTAGGCACCTGATACATCTGTACATAAATTTTCCCTCACAAGTTTGTAGCTGGAGGTGTGGTGAAAAGGGAAGGGAAACAAAAAGAAAATTGAACTAGTTTATAATTTTGAGGAAAGGAATGTTAATGTTAATTTGAAACAAGATTACATCCAATAGAAACAGAAAATGTATATATCTTATAGCTTTTATGGTTTTCGCCACAGTGAAAAAGGATTTTCGATGCGAATCCTCCTGAAAAAATTATGTTTATATTTTTGTTTGACATTTTTCCTACAACGGCTTAGTCACAAAATGGGTCACATTTTAAAGCAAGCCACTTACTAGAGTAATAAAGTGATGTACCGACATGCCTAATTTTCACAGCCCTAGTTTATTTTTTAGTTTGCTTATTTCTGAAATCTTAGAAGCAGGATAGTCTAGATTTTAAAATTTATGAAGAATTTGTACCTCGTCTGTTGACTAATTTGTATTCTTCAAAACAAGAATATTTTCTCAGACCACGTGTTGATCTCTAACATTTTGAGTTTGAAGGCAGTATTTGATCGTTTATAGAGAAGTATTATTCATCAATATTGCAAATGATTTTTTAAATAATTTTTCATCTCAAGTTCCCCAAAACATTTTACCCATACAAAATCCAGGAGAATGCAACTCGTGGTACAAGACACTTGATCGTTTTTGAATTTTGTTGTTTAAATAATAAAAGTACGTTAATGCAGTTGAATATTTAGTAATTTAGTTATTGGAAGCAGCAATCAAAATTATGTTTTAGTGCAAAGATAGCTATTGCATCATTGACGGATAAAACTGGTACCAATAACCCATCGGAGACAGCAAAAATGTATTGTGAAAGCTGTATCATTGTATCATATCGCCATGAAACCCAATTGAGAACTTTTCTACGAGCCCAGACAGCTCTCTCCTACAATGCTAATAATGATTATCCGTCAGACTGACTGCTTTTCATGAACTGTGAGTGACCATTTAAGCATTTTACAATAGGTACATGCAATTATCCTCGTCTTTTTCTCTGCAATGGTTTTACATTTATTGCAATATTGTATCTCGATCAAGAAAAGAAAAAGTGGGATAAAATTATTAGTGACTAAAAGCATTTTAAAAACAATATTTGTAAAGAGTAAATTATAATGCAGGGAAGAAATGAATTCAGAACATTATGCTTATGTATGCTTATGTGTGTGTTGTAGTGGTTGAATTTACACCTAGTTGAAACTTTTTATCTGCTCTTCTTGCTCAACATTTTTCATTTTCTGATCGTTGTTATGATTATTGTTCTACCATGTTATTATTTGTTTGGGGAAATGGAACATGACTTATAATCTTAACGAGACCAAAATAAATCCGAATAGTGAAAATCTGGCATTACGCCATACTCTGACTTTTGCCATATGTAAAGCGAGAAAATGTTTGTCTTTTTTATGAAAATATTGAAACCTGACATAATGTCAGTTCAACACTATCTTTTGTAAAAATTAAAACTTTTTTGCCAAGCGGTTCCTTTTTGTTGTTTCCTTAGAAACATGTTTCATATCACCATATCAGCCTTTCTTTAGATGTCACAATTCCTATTTGATCAAACATTTATGCAAGTTGATTTTTAAAAGATCTTTGAAATGCGCCATTGTTTCTACATCTGTATATCATTATGGTGTGTTTATATATCAAGTGGAGCATATCAGAACTAAATGAAAATACCGTTGACAATGTGAAATGCAATGATTCATGAAATGGTAGTATTGAAGCATTCTAATGTACATGACGACAACAGATTTAAAGGAAAAAGGATAACCAAAAATAGGACAGAGGCGGACAAACTGTCTCAAAGCATAATATTCAAAAATGATATATATCTTCATCATGCTGATGACTAACTTCCATCACTAAATGACTAACAAATCGCATGAGAGAGTGTACATAAAGTTGACAAATTAAAAGCTTTTGCCTCATTGCCTCTTTAGTTGACTAAAATTTAATCGGCGTGATGAGATGCAGTACCCCATATTATAAGTTTATTCGTAAGTACGTATAAAATACATGTTTTATACTAATAACGTCGTTAATAACGATGCTAATGTAGACTGACATTATTTTGCAAGTAGATCTCAAGTATGGAAAAGACACTATTAAGTTGCTGGAGTTTATGAGGCCGAAAAAATGTCGACATGATCGTTGGCTTGGCTAATAAGCAAGTACAATGATACCCCTGTCAGTGTATTTTTGTGAAGACAGTCAACTAAAAGACAGGGAAATTTTTACCGACACCCTTCCACCAGTTCTCGGCCATGGAACCTCTTCTCACTTCTTTCTGGAACATGTGTTAAAGTGTCAAATACAAGTAAGTTGTAAAATACGTAGGTACATAAATGATTCTGTTGTCCCTCCAATAAAAGCGAACTTAGAGAGGGAGCAAAAGGATGAACGGCCAGCAGAGGCTATAGCTTGCAGACAGGAAGAGCCGATTGAAACGACATTGAAACGGTTACGTTCTATAACTAGAAAAAGTAATTCCTACATAAATTGCTCGAATAAATCTCCCTCCTTGTGTAGATTTTTAGTACGTTTCCCTTCGTTCCTAAACTAAGTAAAAAATCATTCACAAAAAATACCTATTATAAAAGGGTTGTGCGTAACGTATCATACAAAAAAGATATAATTTTAAGAATGAAAAAGAATGCCTAAATAAGAGGATATTTTGATTTACTTTGAATTTCATCTGTGAGAATTTTAACATATTTGTAAACGGTAAGCTAATAAATGTGCTTAAAATTCTCTTTCACAATTCTTAAGCTATAGAAAATGTAAGAATTAGTAAAGATGTATTATAATATATTCTAATAAGAAAGAATTCATAGAATACAACAAAAATATGAACTATATCATTTCCGTAGATAGTTGCAAACAGGAAAAAGCTGATGCAGCTCGTATTCCTATCATAGGGAATCTCTCTATTCCTCTCTTTTTTTCGCTCACGTTTCCTTTCCTTTGTTCAACCTGTTGATAATGAACACACGAAAGAGAAAATACTCTGCTTACAATTTTCCAAACTCTTTTACAAATCAGCCAAGACATCAAATCAAATCAATTTTTTGCCTTTGCATCTTGAAAATCCTTAGGAACCTATCTTGCCACATATCAAAATATGAATATTCCTAAAGATTCTACGAAATTTAGTTAATCACCTGAAAATGTAACGAAATTGTAATAAAATGTAATTTTCATGCATCCCAATTTATCTAATTTTGAGAAAGCTCACGACAAGAATTGTTGTGAATAAGGCACTGTTCACGTCATCATTTTAGAAGAAATTTTGAGGAAATTATAAAATTGAAAAAAGTATGAATGGCTTACAAAAGCCGATGCAATGGCCCCGCCGCTTCCTCCGTATCCTCCACTTTATTCCCAGTTTGGGGATGATCCGGTGAGACCTCCATTCCTATTGAAGTATTTATAACTCGAACCTTCTAAATCCACTTTTTTATCAAATCCTTTTCTCAGTTATTTTCTTTGAACACAGGATAGTATAGTTTGCAAGTTTTTCAAAAAGTATCAAACACTATAAATATGTCATTCTTATAAAGATCACAATGTGTTAAGTATCCAAAGAAATTAAAAAACAAATCCACAAATAAAATTTACTTGTAAGAAAGAACTGCATTGGTAATTAATAATAGTTTGATAATTAAAATCTAGACAGACTATTATAGTTGGGGAGGGGATGAAGGAAAAACCAAATCCAAGCAAAAAACGACAGTGATTATTGTGATGATGATAGGGATGCTTGCAGAGAAGAGGATGATGATGATATGGAGATGATTATGTGTTAACTATAAAGTTAATATTTTTGCACCACTCTCACTCTCAGAAAAAAACGAACAAAGAGTTGACAAAGTTATAGTAAAAGTTCCTGAGAATATCCGACCAACTAACGAAGCACACTACATCAACGCTTGACGCTTCACTTTATTAATACTGCTTTATACAGCTACTGTTTGCTCCTCTGCTCTTTGGTGATCCCTAAATCCTCCTTCAAAAGCGTATAACGCGATGATTTTTCTTCGTGCTGCCTGAAGGAAGGCAAGAGCTACCAAAAACACACAACTTTTACCCAAACTCCAAAGATTTTTTTTGCTTTCTAATGCTGACTTTACTCGCTTTTCGCATACAACCACCAACAAAAGCAACAACAAAACCACCTACAAGAGCATCATCATCGCACGAGGAGGACTCCAAAGCAACAGAGACCTTCTTTCCAAATTCACTTACTTTTTGCTATTGCCAGCAAGTCTCACTGACACTAAAATCAACTCTCACACAGGAGAAGAGTCGTTTTTTTTCTATTCACCAACAACAGCGACTGACAAACTAGTTGAGTTTAAAATGATCGTGCTGCTGCTGCTAGCATAAAGAGGGATTCATCATCTTATGATTTAAAACTATGAAACGCTTATTGACTAACCGACTGACTGAGCAGGCTTTTTATAGTAATCATCATCTCATCGTCGTTTTTTTCGCTCTTGTCCATGACGGGTAGGTAGGTTCCTTATACTCTCCGCCATTTGGTATTTCTTATTATGTTCCATACTTATTTTATGGTTAAGTTTTATTAGTCCTTGTAACCACCTCCTCGCTCGTCTTTTAGGATTGAATTTGCTACAAATAGCAGCTACAGATAGGCCAGAAGTGGTCTAAACTTTGAAGTTAATGGGTATTTCATTTTAAAAAGCTTTTGCAATAAAGTTTGCCCGTCGTAAAAATTGAAAAACAACTATTTTCTTGATTTGATCATTCTAATTTTCCCTCTTCAAAAGTCTGCGTTATTTTCCATTATAACTGCCATGAGTACAGTAATAAAAGGTGGCAAATCATTTGAATACTAGCCTGGATAATATTTGCAATCTTATAATATTGCGTAAAATTGAAAAATAAATAAGATCTTTTGGAATTGGACTTGTTGGGATGCAATTCGCAAGGCTTGACCATCTTTTGCTTAAACTGTATATAAAAATATGCCAATTTGTCAAGAGGTTTTTAAATTTATACAGATGGACAGACAAACATACCATTTAAAGCCAAGTGTATACTATCCTTCATTTTGTTCATGCTAGTAATAATGACTATTAAATGGTCAATTCTTTTAAGAAGACGCAGTTTCAATGGCGTCACGAAACAACAAGCTTGTTACCGTGTTTTCTCAGCATAGTAATGGCACATTTCATGACTTATGTTGCGGGAAGATGACAAACCATCATTTGCAATGAACGTATTCCGATTTAAGAAAACTTTAAAAGATTAAAATAAAAATATAAACGACCGTTTTCTTTTGCCTCAATCATTTCCTCCATTTGACAAGTCTACAATGGGCTTTATTAGTACTTGTACTATGCCAGGGGTAATAGGTTTTTAGAACTGTAAATTTTTCGATAATAATATCCGCCGTGCTCTTTGTAAATGACTTAATTTGTCTAGAAATTCTTTGACGAAGAAGAAAAGGAAACAAAAACAAGGTGTGCTATGTAAAAGTATAAGAATCGCACGAAAATGAATAGCACGCGTTTTTCATTATTATTACAATTCAATGCGTGTTTTTTCATTAAGGCAACATAAAATGGTTTAATACAAGCTTAGATATTTTACAGCTTCATTACTCCAATCATTATTTCTGTTTATTAACCAATTATCCAAAACTAAAATAGTTAAGACATCGGGAATCATCATCTATACAAATATAAATTTTGTTCAGTTTTTATTCAGACCTCCTTCTACCTTTTCAATCAATATGTTTTGATAATTGGGTTCGTTACTGCTACATCGAATTCCAAGTATCCATAGAATCTAGACATGCTATCACATCGTGATCCTTTAGAAAATACGTGTTGTGTACATATACTTTGTACTAATAGAAACATTTTTCAATTTACAGGGATTGTTGATATTTAAGAAAATTGAAGGATTGTATGAATTTAAGGCTAGTAGAAAGCCGTTTTCCAATTTACAAACTTTTTCAAACATGCATAGCAAGGATTTTTTATTAAACTACAATATTATTATTTTTGTATTAGCATTATCATGAACAAATACTACTAGAGCAATTCCATAAGGCAAGGCATCACTCAATCACCCATCAGCAGCAGCACATAGACAGGTAATAAAAACTCAAGAGGGGGATACCTGGAAAAAGATAACAAAGTGGAAGTGTGGAGCAAAAGATTTGATACACCAGGGAACAGGTTTTTTTTTCTTATACAAAGTGAATCCAAAGAGAGCAACAACATCACTGGAAAACTGGAAAGGTATTGCAATGTTGAGAAAAACGTTTTCCCGTTACATCACAACATCCAACATCTTCAATCTGTAAAATTAAGTAGACTTCGACTCCTGCTATGCGTAGATCATTTTAGTAGGACAGAATTATATGAGCTTGAATAAGGATTTTTTGCTTATTATTGCAGTACTTTACCAGGGTGACATCGTCACTTTAGTGCGTAGGTATGGGGAAAATACAGTCTACCTGGATAGGATAATATAAAGCTTTGAATGTGCGTCTTTTCTTAAATAAGGACAAAGGAAATAGGTGACCTGTCTGGTTTCTGCACGATATGAACATTTGATCTACAGATCTATTGTTACAAAACGACAGTCTTCATAGAAAACGTGGTGGCAACGGCACAGCAGCAAACTGGCAAGTGCTTGTTTTGAGTCAATGATCAGGATCACCAGCTCTTATCAGCTACTTGTCATCCAAGTGGTTTTCTCTACTTTCCCCAATCTTTTATTTGAAAACGATTGAATCATGTCAATACATAATTGCTGTTGCTTTTACAAAAACGAATTACCACAATACACTTCTTGTTTTGTATTACGTTAGGTAACTGTTAATATAATAAATGTATTCTAGAAATCACTAGCCAGCTCCTTGTTTTAAAAAACTACGCATCATTTTGCCTTTTTCTCACCCACTCATTGTCTCATCTTTAATTCTTGGAATGAAGAGGAGTGTAATATCTCTTAAAAGGATTCTCTAGAAAAGCCTTAGAAATTAATTAAAGTATGTATTAAATTCATATTAGCCAATAGCAAACAAATACACATTTTAAAGCCTGGACTTTGAAAATTAGGAAAAAAATTGAGACAAAGGAAATATATTACACAAGGAATTTAGTAGTTTAAACTGCTTTCCCAAAGTAATTAGCTATTCATGTAAGATAAGGAATAATTTCATTAGAATCTTTTCGAGGAATTGGAAGAGAATCCTTACATCCGCATCCTCTTTAGTCGAGCAAGACGCAAGCTTCAACAGCTCCACTTCAACTTACTAAACAAATAAAAAAACAGATTCTTAAGTAATAGAATCTCAAAAACTATTCTTATGTATATCTTAAATGTTTACCTGTTTACCATTTCCACTCACGACAAATGGTATCCATCCACCAATTATAGGTATTTATATAGGTTTACATAAACTAGAGGTCGAAAGTTTTTTTCACCTGTAGACATTTAAAACCGGTGTAAGGCGGAAGTGAAAGCGACTTTCTCTCATTACATTATCTAGCCGTATATGTTTCCATAACCAACTTTGCCAGAAGCAAATATGCAATGTCGGTGATTACTTTTTGGAATATCATGTGGGCGAGCACAATTTTCTTCCTATTAATATCCCCGTAAGAGTGAAAAGGAGCATGAGATGCTTTCCAACCACTTTTCTTTATAAATTTTGGTGGTTTGAGCATCTTAATATATTACATTTATAAACGGCTCTTCATGGTAATTACTAAGCTTTATAAGACGGCATTATATATCAAAGGTCTTAAAATAACCTTTCACTTTCCAGGGAAAGGCATACGTCCACAGTCCTCACACTTTTGACAACGTGTCGCTACCATCTGGATTTATTTAACGGTAGTTCAACAGCAATGGAAGATGGGAAAACTATGTAAGATTTAGTCCAAGAACAGATATCTGTTGCTTTAAAAGGTGGATGTGGTAAACTTTCTTCTACGTTCCTGCACCATTCCAGTCTGGTTGAGTAACCTTGTATATCAATATTGAATGAGTGTATTAGCAATCTAAAAGATGGATTTTCTTATCGCCAATCAGCATAACATACATTCCTGTATTTGTTTTCTAAGCTCAATAAAAGCCGTATCTTTAGAAATCAAAAGTGCATGAATAACCTCAACTGAATGATCGATCATAAAAGAATAGGGGGCATATCGCAAATACACAAATACCTGCTGAAATGACCACCCTTCTTAAAGAAATACCTTCAAATTAATATAGGGCAATGCAAGAGGGATTTGTCCTCTACTATTTTAGTGATGCTATGTTTATATAACTAATCAATATAGTTTGAGTGGTTACTTACATTTAAATCCAAAATCGATGAGCTACTTCCCCTTACCAAAGCATGGTTTCTAATTCCATTCAATTCTAGTATTAGTACTAAAGAAGTTATGAAAATCACCATAATGACGCTAATATGCTTATATGGAACGTTTTTAAAAGAATGAGCGTGCGCATTAAGTTGCCTTTCCCTTGAACAGGAATAATTAAGAATGCTGAGTTTTCTTGGTACTGATATGGATCGCTTTTTGCCAAAATGCTAATTTTTAATGTGAATGGTAAACCAACCATTTATACATAAATAACAATTCATTTTTTGATTTCAATACATTTCAACAATTTATTTTCTCCTCTAAAAGGTTTCCTCTTGGCCAAGATTCACGATGTGAATAACCTTTTTTGTGTTTAAAATAATGTTCACAACACACATTACAGTATCATTTTTTTTCCTTTAACTTCCCAACAATAAAAATGGCGAGCGAAACTTTTGTTATAAATTCATTTTGGAAAGGTTGTTTTTACTCATATAATATATTATGTATATTGCAACAATAAATAATAACAGTTACAAATCAAAACATGGGTCCCAATCTCACCTCACTGGATTTACAGAGATGTGAGTATATTTTGTAAAAGGCAAACTAATGGTGATTTTAAAATAATTTAATGATAATAAGAGCAATAATATCGTATAGTTTGGGGTTTAATCGATGAAGATAACATTTTCACAGCAGTATGGGCTAAAGTGTTAAACATAAGTTTAATTTTATTAGGTATTCTAACAGTATACCTAAAAAGAGTATCTTGGAATTTGGAATTCACACAAACATGTTTTGTAACAGTATGAATCTTATTAGAGCTGGATATATCAACAATATTTGTTTCTGAGATTCTTCTCTGTAAACAAAATCCTTTTCTATATCCAATCCAGAAGTACTTTGTATTTTAATTACGGTAGATTTTCGTCTGACTTGTATTTGAATCCGACTGCACCTGTTTCCATTTGATACTGCACTGTGTTAACGGTTTTTTCCTTTACCTTTAAAATAAAAAAGAAATTAATACTTTTTACTTGCAATCCATTAACATTTACGTAAAACATTTGAAAGTAAAAATTATCAAATGTTGGTAGGATGCGACATTTTGCTCTCTCATGACTTTGATCACAGATTTAAATGCCTTCAATTTATTGAAAATATCCTTTTTATCCAAGCCTTTTTTTTGTTGAGTTTTGCAATAATAAAACCATAGTTATGGCCTAATTCTCAAATCGAATATTCAAATTAACAAAAACTCCATGTTTTATTACATTAAACATTGAATTTTTCATATTTGTAAAATCGGTCACCGGATTAAATTAAAAATAATTTTAAACCAGTTAATTTCCAGACACAAGTCATAAGTAAAGCTAATGTGGGGCATTGCGATACAATTACTTTCTAGATAGCCTTCATTGTTTTTTAAAGTAAAAAAGTAAAATATTTGCTTACCTTCACGATGAAACGAATCGTTGAGAATTGTGATTAGTGCAAGTTGTCTTGCTAGTTATTTGTAGAATTATATATTGTGATGATGTTGAATATACATAAATATTATGATGATTCAAACAACAAATGAAATTGTGACGCTGTGAGAGTCTCAACAAAAGAACGATCGCAGTCTATACAGTGTTATAGTCTTCATCTTCGTTGAATAAAAGGGAACCACGAGGATGGAGGAACTTGAGATTTTTGTTTCCTGTTTTTTTATGTTGAAGTAGATTTTTAAAGTTGAAAATAAAGCTTGGACTGTGATAGTTTTGTAATACTTTAGAAATCGGTTAAAGTTCCTTTTTGAAGAAACAGAGGTGGAGGGTGGTGCTGCTTTTTTCCCTTAGAAGACCACTATTGCACAGTCACTTACAAACTTCCAAATGTTTTTGTTTTCCTTTCATTACTTTCCATTAAAATGTGGGAAATTACACACGTACCAGATTTTTATTCTAGAATCCTAAATCTTATTGGGTTAATCATAAACAAAAAACTTTTTGTGTACGCTTAACCATACATTGAAAGATTATTCTATATTTACGGAATGATTGACAGGAAAGTGTCCAAACAACTTCCCATTTAAGTTAAATATATCTTTTCACATTAAAAGATCCTTGTTTAACCACCACACACGTAGAAAAATGTTTATCAAGCTCCATATAATTATGTGGAGATCTCACACACTCAATATTATCAGACAATCCAATCAACAGTTCACTATTATTTTAAAATTATACATTAGCTTGAAAGGGACGACTACAGTAATAATTTAATAATTCGTAAAATATAATCAAAACCATTACAAAAACGTTTGCAATGTGTGCTAATTTTTGCAGTTTAGTTTACAAAATTTAAGAATGATGAATAATATCTTTGAGTACAACAATAAATTCTTCAATGATTTTTTCACCTGTTTGACTGTGAAACTTGCGTTTTTTTAAACAAAAATTACTAGCCGCATTAGAATTATACTATATTATTAGTCGTACAAAGTGTTGATGACCATAGTGACATATCGATAATAGTAATCATAAAACATCCGATATATCCAGATGCAAGTATTTTTAACTATTAATAGCAAAGTTATACAATTTTTTAAAGTCTAGTGGTACTACACGTTCTGCATGTAGTAATTTGATGATCTTATATTGTATAAGTGAATTATTTTTCTGCAAATGCATAATTATAATAAGTATATAACAAATACGGATTCTATTTTCTATTTTTACAACTGTCCAGAGTCAAAGAATATAGATATTTATGTGAATACCTACAAGTTTTATTATGCTAATTACTCAATATATTATGTTCTGGCTAGATTTAAAATCGCGGAGGAGAGTCTGTATTCAGGTGGGAACAGCACGTGTTATTGTTATTGTTTGATGCGGGTTTTTTTTGTCCACCATTGTCATATATTATGTATATATTATGTAGAGACTTAGTAGTTGTAACCGACTACTTATAATACCTACCTAGTCTATTTACACTATACCTAGTTAAATATAAACATTATGCCTAACTTTGTTTGCAGTTCTGTTTCACTGCTGTACATAATAATACAGTATTTATAAATTCACATATTTCATGAATATAATATTCATAGATATTTATATTTTACGTATTTAAATAAATATACAACCAAACCAAAAAACGACAACACCGTAAAACGTAAATTTTTGACTACGATATTCTGCTGGTTAAAAAAATCAATTTACACATCAACGAGCAATAGATTCTGGGTAATTGTTGTCTAGCATCAACTTGTTTGGAGCCTTTTGTGTCAATACTGGGGTTGTTGGAACAACAATCAATTTTAAATTCCACTGTATCACTTTGTCGGTGAAAGTAGCAGACGGTGGAGGATGTTGATTAGCCACAGAAAATTTAAGGGTTTTTGATGTGTAAAGAAGTTTGGAGGAGTAAACCAGTTGAAACCTCTGATGTACGTAGTCTTGTTGTTTTTATGAGATTTTAGTGGTGAAGGAAAATGTTTTGTAATAATGTCTCTTTAAAAAACTTGTTAGGATATTATGTAGATTAAATATTTGCTTGTCCGATACAAATTCAATAAGCTACTGCATGAAATAGTCCGGATGTTCAGGATCTTTCTCGAACCTTTTGGCTTCTTCTTGCATACTTTCTTTTATTTTCAGAATTGCTGCGTTCTCATTCTGTTCCTGTGTGATAGAACAGAAATGAGCAGGTACTCGTTTGTTAAGCTGGCTTAATTTTAACAACGATTCTACAGCTACTATGAACTAACTAGAGCATTACATTTTCAGGAGGTCCTCCGAAGCCACCCAGGTTGTACTCTGTTATCGATGAGCCTCCATCATCACGAGGAGTTCCAGGGCCATTGGCTGGCGAATTTTTCATATCCATACCATCACCGTTCATTACAGGCGTCATTCCTGGCCCTAGCGGCGCCATAGGTCCACCGTCTGGGCCGCCAGACATAGGAAATTCCTGTAAATACAATGTATCGTTTAATTCTCACTGTTTGGCAACGTCTGTACTCCTCATTATTAGTTTTTTTTGCAGATGAAAACTTACGCCTGAAAGAGATCCACCAGGAACTGGTTTCATCATTCCGTACATATTTTCTCCACCCGAACTTGACGAATCTAAATCAACGCAAATATAATCTTATTGACGAAACTGTTCATTTACTGATACTTACACCTTTCTCCAATCTCCAATATATTTTAGTTTGATCTATTTAATAATAAACAGACCTTGAGGACTGGGCATAATTGGTGTACCTGGGCCTGGTGGTCCTGCTGAGCCTGGTGGGCCACCATAATTACCAGGGGATGAAGAGTTATAATTCATTGGCTATAAAGCAAACAAAATATTGTATATTAAAAATGAATACAACTCTCTCCTCGCAGACATATCATCTAAAGGTGAATTACCGCTGAGGTATTTGGTGGCCACTGTGGTCTTCCCGGTCCTGCCATAGACATTGGTGGCATACCAGGTCCTCCGGGTGGACCTGGTGGAGGACCTCTCATACCGGGACCTGGGCCATAGGAAGGACCCAAGGGTCCCATCCCAGGTCGTGGTGGTGTCATTCGTGGGCCCATTGGGGCCATACCTCCAGGTCCTGTAGCCATAAAATAATTTAAAAATTAGATACAATATGGCGGGTGAAAATGGGCAGATGCGAACGAACACAAAACTTGCAGACGGAGACACAATGGGGCAAGATAAAATTAACTTCTGAGATTCAAAAGCATTATACGAATCTTAAAATACCAAAAACTCTTTTCTAAAAGACCCACGAACGTGCAACAGACACAAATAAGTAAGCAAACAAACAGAACCTTTGAAGTGTAGTTCATTACCTTGCCATGCCACAAAGTCCCCGCCTTCCCCTAAGAATTGTTCATCAAACAGCAGCATTCATAGTTCAGTGTTACATAATTAGAAAGAAAAATGTTACAAAAGAGCAATTTCTACAATTTTTGGCATTGAAATATATTTGATTTTGGAAATATTTTTCATCTAGTTTTGAAAGAATTTAAAATTATTTTCTTCATTTGTAATTTTATTTTTGAAATTTAATGGAAGTATCCCGCAACCATCATTGTAGAAAAGCTTTTTTTAATAATGTGCTTTATAATAGAAAGGACGTTGCCATGTTTCGTCGGAATACTTGCCTTGTCTGTTAGGATCCATTGGTCCCGGCATCATAGGTTGACCAGGGGGCTAAATTTCAAAGCGCATAATCAACATTAAAAACCTGCTAGAATCATGCCAATCGTACTTAGACATTTAAGCTTACTCCATTGAAATCATTTCCCATTTGAGGTAATCTTACACCAGGTCTAGGTCCACCTGGAGGATATCTAGGACCCATAAACGGCTGCAATAAAAAATAAAAATCATTAAATTAAATTGTCATAATTTGAGGGAGACAGTGCCAAGCAAAACAAAGTACACATTGATCTTATCCTTTACTTGATTTGATAACATCTGAGGAGGAGGTGGTTGGGAATGTGGGGATGGCTGAGATGATGGATGATTCGGTGGCGATGGTCTCATGGTAGAATTCTTACATGAACAATACACAAAATACAGTCAGCTTCACAAACACAAAGTCACAAATAGCTACAAATTGAAGCAAGCATGACAAAAAAACTCACAGGGAAAAATCCTGGACCCATTGGTCCACCAGGCATGCCATCACTCGGGGGCATTTGACCCATTGGGCTTGGTGCAGGACCGGAATTCTGTTTATTTTTTATTGATAATTAGCAAAATCTAAAAAAACTTTAAAGGTGAAAGTAATTTGGAGTTTCACTTACATGTGCGATGCCATTTACACCGTACCCTGAATTTACAAAACCCTGTAAAATTGCATACAATAGTTAAATCAACTGTCCTACACTGATCTGGTTTATTGTTTCAATTTTTAAATAACTCACATAATCATGAAATGCTTTTGCTTCACTAGAATGTTCGCAAGTGTCTCGACGTTCTGGCGCAGCACAATACAGGTCCCAAAATACACTGAAACACAGCAATAATATCATTTTTGTAATCCCCAGTGCTTCCTTGTAATCAACTGATACTCAGGAATCAGCTAACTAAAATTTTAACAGGATATTTCAATCATTTTCTTACCACCACCATGAATGTAGAAACCCCGGAGGTTCTCCTAAAGTGATATTCTTTTCCCATCGTATCTGAAAAAGTGTTGAAATTATTTTATTACTCCTGGACTCGATAACATTTTATTTTAAGGAAATCTCCAAGTTTTTAATCATTTAAACTAACTAAAAAATGAAAAAATTTCTTACTTCGGAAAGGAATGTTTGGGCGGCTTTTTGGGCTCCTACATGAAGCAAATATTCGTAGACATACAAGGCTAACCTGCAAGTTTTTTAAAAGAGACAACTTAAATAATTATTTAAACAAAGCCCTATCACACAATCATCACATTTCACTTTTAATTTTCACCATTAAATCCAGATTTTCACAAGTTTCACTTGTTATTTACTCAATCTTTATAATAATATATTAAATCATTTGAAATGTGAGAAGAAAAAGTAATAATTATTTCTTATGTGCTTACTTTTCCCTGGCCTGCGCGTCCGAGGGGACAGTTGAACTTTTCCCCTTGGCATACATTGTAGACGGTGGAGAAGAATCCGTTATGCTCTTTGGGGCGACAATTTTTCCGGATTTATGGTAAACAAGTAATCACAAACTGACCTTTCCTCAATCATAAATCCTTCGAAAAACGACGAGGAACAGTAAAGAATAAACAAAAAAACTTAATCCATTTGACGCTTACTCCGATTCTTCAACATAGCGCAGGAGAAACTCTCACGTGAAGCGATCCGTCAAGAAAATTAATGTTACGATTATCCTAAACAATATCGTTGAATATCTCAATCGACGCAATAAATTCCACTCACTCCTTCCTCTTTTCTCAAAACGTTTCTTTTTTAGTCACTAAAATTAATGACACTGACGCGTACATGATTTCCTTTAGTAGGAAAGGGAAATAGTGCACGTAAACTGTCGCCGCCGAACATGGAACATTGTTAATTACGTTTTGAAAAGATGAAGCTGTGACATAAAACTTGCTCCATTTGATCTTACAACTCTAATGTTTATATTTTCACCAATTCACACCATTTTATCAATTGTGTTTCTCTGGATCGATAATTAGAATGATTATTTACTGCTACTATTTAAGGCTATTATTAACTGGAGATAAACAATATCAACTTAATATCCACTATGTAAAAATGTGTGTGTGTTTTGTGCAAATTTTAAGACATCCTCGGTTTTTTCTTAAACTTTTTTTCACTTATTGTTTTACTCAAAATATATAAGCGATGATTAGTAGCATGCAAAAGAGCGTAGAGCAATTTTTTTCCGAAGCAGCATTTACCTCTTCTATTCAACTCTTAAAACTCCTTCAATAATCACAATCAGTGTAGAAATAGTGCTTTTTTTACTTTAGCATATCAAATGTTATCATGATGATAATAATGTTGATATCGTAAATGCGCTTCTCGTCTCTCCTTCAGTACTATTTTCCTCTTCTATTTTACTCATATTACTACATGCACACAAAAATTGTTCATGATTATGATGACGGCGATGTTGATATTGATGTTTGTGATGATGCTAAAAACTAAGCTATGCTTTTGGCCCTTCTTTAGATGTAAGGCTCATCTTCTTCTGTAAAAAATCTATTTGAACAAGTTAAAGCAAAGTAAGTATTGAGCTCTACAATTTTTTTACGTTTCCTAGCAAACACATAGTCCTAGCACGGACAGTTCTCGTAAGTTCATAGGTTTCAAATCCTCTCCTGTTTCTCATGATTTTCTGATGTGGATGAAATAATGGTTGGTTGGTTTCCTACATAGTGCCCATGTTCTGTGTTCTATGCCGCGATCCACAGAGGTTGATGATGCTCAAGTTCGTACAGAATTGTAGCAATTGTACATTTAGTTTTACCCATTTCGTAAAGGTAAGGAAGGTATTGCGTGCCGTTTTTAAAAGAGTTTTACGGTGGAAAAGGCAAGAAAAGGGAGTTTTGTGAGAGAAAATATTGATGATGATGATTCGCGATCTAGTATTGGATGGAATTGTACCGAGAGGAGCATAACAAAGCATATGAAACCTAAAAGGGAGATGAAGAAGGAAAGCGTTAAGCGAAAATCGAAAAAAAGTCAGCCTGGTTTGTGAAAATCCTACCCAGTATAACATTTCCTTGAAGCACATTGAACAGAATATTATAAAACGGTAGTGTACGCTGTGCACATTCACAAACATGAGAACTGTGAGCGTCTGTATTAAAATACAATGTTGTGTGTCCTAGACCTGTGAGTTCTAGGCTTTCTATTTGATGTTTCCCTAACACTACGTAACAGGAGGAAACAGAGAATTATTATAAAGAGTTGGGTTGTTGTTGGGGAATCGTCCAAGTGAATTTCATTTTATACATTTTATGCTATATGCCACTGCTTTTCTACTATTCGGCTGATTATGTTAAAATTAAAGCAATGGGACTAACTATCATCTCAGAGATGTACGCTAGGTAATAACCGGGTCGTTCGTCCGTCCGTCTTTTCCTCGTCATTGATACAGGCAAATGAAATAGTTGGGACTCTCTAGGAGAAAAGAGAAAAGCGCATTATTAAATGCAGAGGGAAATATGTGAAGGAAAATGTTTAGTTAAATTTTAAGTTAACTATAAACCCGTTAAATGTATTTTCAACTTTTTATTTTTTCTAAATTAATCATGAATTTTTAAATTCTCTATTAAATTCCCATTGATTATTGAAATAGCTAATAGAAACGGGTAGAAACTAGCATGGTTAAGCTACATGTCTAGTTTAAGAAGCTTAACGATTTAGTTGCTGTGCCACTACTACCACTGCTTCTGTATGAGAAAGCTTATCGACAAGTTCGTTGCTGGTTGAAAATTTGAGAATGTGCTCTGTTCCCTTTACATATTGCACACTACCCATTTGATTCAAAACTATACTTTGGCTTGACAGATAGAGGGATGTATACTGACTTGATTATTTCTCACCGTGTTTTATCTAATCTCTTTCGTCAACTTCTTTACTTTTCCTACATAAAGCTTCGTGTAGGTTGCATTATTTCTGAAAATATAGTTTTGACGTAAACATAGCAATAACAATAGATTCTTAAAAATCATATTCTCAAAGTTGCAGAATTCAGAAAAATAAATTTTAATTTACAATTTTAACATGAAATAATATCCTAAAATGAATTACGATGTAAAATGCAAATTTTCCAAGTTTATATCTCAGTGCGTTGGATTACAACATGATCTTAAGATCATTTGATTTTATTTAAAAGAGGTGAATATTTTTCAGTTGCTTTAGATAAAAATAAGAATTTTAGTCACTCAATATTTTCTGCAATGTTCAGTTCATCAATCCAAGTTCATAATAATCATCGTCATTGCGCATAATATTATAAACAATAATACAATACATGAGAAGATTTTTTTAAATATGTAGATCTTCGCCGACTAGAATATTTGAAGGTTTTACATCAAGCAAAAATCATGTCTACTTTAGAACCTCTGATATAAGTTGTGTAGACACCTTTTCCTGTAAGAGACTTGTATTTTTTCAACCTAATATTGCATTCACTCACATCATCATCATAATATATGTATATCCGCTCGATTTTCATTATTACGCTACTTTTACACGTTGTTGTGTTTGGCTACAAGTTTCATATGATGCACAGTGTTGAGAAAAGATGATCACTACGATGTGAATTTTACTAAATATCGACGATAGGAACAGAGGAACGGTGACGGACCGGGACGAGGTACACCGTGACCATGTGTAAGTGGCAGAAATGATGATGCTGTTGGTGCTCTGAAGCACTCCTCACTACTGTTATGTGTATGTATCTCTCAAAACAGCTCTAAAACTGATGATTACAACGATGATGATGGTGATTGCATAGAAGACAAACTAAAAATAAAAACGCTTCAGAGTTTGTGCTATTCTCTATATTTTGCTACACAAACGCGTATGTAAGCCTCCTTCAATTCCTTTTTTTGCTGTGAGAGACATAATACTTTTTTTACAAAATGTTGCTCATACAATGTATTAGTTTGTGCCATACCATGTCAATGTTACTACTGAAACGTAATACCAACCAACAAGCCACCAAAAAATCACTACTTTTTTCCTCTCACATAAAAACCTTTTTGGAATGAGAGAAACGGAGGATCTCTTTACCCACCACACAGTCAGTAAACTGCCAAAATCTATATGCTCTTGTGTATTATAACCATAGCAAACGGCAAAGAATCCTTCCGTTTTCCACGATCAGCAATTTGACTAGGAAAAGGCTAAGGTTGGAAACAAACTTAAAAAACGCTAAATTTTCGATGAAAATGATCATCCACATTATTCATTCATCCTACCTTACATTTTACATCTGAAATATGTAGCATATTGTATTGCGACAGGTGATGTTAAATGACTTAATTTTTAATAAAAAATTACTTTTCGCGAATTGAGTTACATGAAATTTTAAAATAAAAAAATAACATTTACAAAATGCACGTTGCTTTTAAATTTTTATCTTCAATACTAATTTTTTTTTTCTTAATTTCATCCTCTGTAAAGTCAATCAGACACAATACTACAAGACAAATAGTTTGGAGAAAAAGATTACATTACATAATAATGAACAAACCGAATAGAAACCAAGTATAAATAAATGCTGAAAATTGCTTAGTTCGTATCACATACCACGCTAGCGTTTTTTGTGTTTGTGACTTTACGCTGGAACCTGGAAAAATGTTGGATTTTACAAGAATGCAAGCAAAAATGTATTTTTTTGTGTTTTTCTATTACAAATTCTATTATATTACAAAATATACTCCAGTTACTTCAATGTGTGTCTATAGCTAAGCCTTTCTAGTAGTTCAGAATACAACCGTAGCATCAAAAGGAGTTTGAGCTATATACAAATATTTTTATATAATCTTCTTTTTCATACATATCCATTTTCTTTATAAAAATTATGCAACAACAAACACTATCATAATACAAAATAAATTTCATTTGTTAAATTTTGTAAAATTATTTGCAATATGTTCTGCTAGACAATCATTCTTTTTATCATCCAATATTTATTTAAATAATTTCCAGTGAGAAATCTGTTTACATACATATGTTTATGATTGGTTTGGCATCCCTATTAGTAAAATCTTTAAATGATTAATGCTCAGTTATCATAAATACCAGGAAATGGGTGAAAGTTTTTTAGAAATTTGATTTTAAAAGGATTTACTCAGCAAAGCAATAGCGCAACACCCGGACAGACCAGTAAAATAAAGATGCTTTGTAAAAATATGGAACGGTTTTTGTTTTCAAAGCTTCTACTCAAGAAGAGGAACCAGTTGGGTTTTTATTGCGTGTAATGGACAACCAATCCAATTTTTAAGCAGTAAAATTGTCAAATTTTAACTTAAAAAATAATTTCTGTAAATAAATACCTAATCCAACAGTAAAGTTAAGATATAGCTGTATTTCCTTTTGAAAATAAGACTTTCTCTTGAAATCAGAAGCTTGTAAAATGTGACTTAACTTGCATTGTTGAAATAATCGTAAAATACTTTTAAACATGTTCTTGTATGATGTCATCCAGATTTTTAAATTATTTAATATTCAACATTACTATTGCGCTTGCAAAGGATATCAGCAGTATTGCCGCCTTGCCGCCCTTAGAACTAAACTCCATCCAGCAAAATTTATTTTAAGAATAGTGGGATTTCAAATAAAATATTACATTGTAAAAGCAAAATAAGATGTGAGTGGTGGACATCTACATGTAATTTTGATTTCTGGCGGATTGCAGAAAGAAATACAAAATAGAATTGAGTGCGCACATGTAAAATAAGTATTCTTTGTTGCGTCTTATTCTACTGCAACTAAAAATTTTCTACCTTTTCATCTTTATTTGAAAAACTCAGCTAGTGAAAAAACTAATGATAAGCAGAAGAAGTGCTATCAAGTTACTTATTTTGCCGGCGATGGTATTGTTGGTTGTTGATTTGATGCACAAAAATGTGCTTTTCTACTTTTTACCTCCACAGCATCATCATCAATTTATCAAAACACACCATCATCATGAGCGTAGCATAAATATTAGATTCACTCCTTCCTTTTACCTGTGCTGCAGTAGGTGAGCACACAGAAAAGCTCAGTTAGAATTTTTCAAGCAATAAAAAAGCGTGCTGGTGAGTGGCACTGGGATTTTTGAGTAGATGGTTTGGGTGTAATGTTATATCTCTGATTATTATTGTAGCATTTCAGGTATGCAATATAATAAACTTTTTAAAGAAACACAGCTCTCTTTTTTAACATCCTTGGTGCTGCTGCTGATGAAAATGGTGGTGGATTGTGACAAGAACTGGGCACTGTTGCTTGCTTTCACCACCAAACTTATCTTTTTCTCAGTTGAAGCGTTAGCGAACTTATGCTGCAGGTTTTCACTTGAAAGAAAGTTGTTGAATCGATTATGAATCGAGAAAGATAAATGAGTATGTCGAATGTTATTATCTGGTCCTAAACATATCCAACGTTTTTGACGGTAGCGCCCACTAAATTCCAAACAAAGATTGTCATCAGTTCAAAAGTTCCTTATTCTTAACAAACGTTACAAAATTACCATTTTGCCTGTCACCTTTTGCAGAAAAAAGCATCAAAATTAAAAGCTGATTTAAAAAATAATGATAATTATCATAATAATTATCTTCTAACTATGCTATAGTTATTTAACGCACATTTTTGTTCGACCAAGTTCGGCGGATCATTCGAGGGAAAATATGAACCTATATGTACCTTTAGCATTTAGCTTTCAGTATATAATTTATCCACCTCATAAATGTAAAGGAAACCTTAATACTTGTATACATGCAGAATAAAATGTATTTTCACGCATGTAAAGAAAAGGAATCCACGACGAATCCAGTCAAAAAATCAACAACAACGGCAAGCTGTCATAATAATAGACTTTCTTTGCTCATCTTGTCATATAGGTGTAGCAAAGCAGCTCTTTTCTCTACTAAAAAAACCTTCACCATGTTCAATGCCGAAACGCCGATCTTAACAACACTCCAATTTTTAACCACAAAATTTGTAATATTTTTTTGCACACTGAAGCTTTTGTGCAACTCTCCCCTTCCAACATTGTATCATATCTCTCTTTTCTAAAAAAATATTGCCTCAGAGAATAAGAAAAATTTTGTTTTGTTATTGTTGTTACCCACTCCTGTCATTGTAGCATGTCTGTTCCTTCCTCAAGAAATGCAAGTTGACGTTTTACAAAAAATGTAGTGGGAAGCATGGGATACATACATACGTTTTAACCTCTGTTTATTATTCTCTTTTCTATTGTGCATAGCATGGACATTGGAAGATTCAATCTGTCAATCTCTTATGGACACAAAGTATCCTTACCAATCCATATACTATCAAATTCCAATTTTTTACTCAACTTGATGATTATTTACGTATGTACAGATTATTTTTACCCTTGAGGTAACGTACAAATTGATTTTTGTAAGTGTAAGAGTAAACTTTGAATGTAAAGTAGCATAAGCGTAAACATTGTCAATGTAATGTAGCGATGAACATTGTGTTTGCTTTTATACACATTCTTCTCTTTTTCTGTAAGCACTGTGCGCAAGTACATGCACTGTGCATATGTTCTCATCCATTTTTTGAATGTATATAATAATGTGCCTCACTTTGCACAACTTTTGTTTTTTGTTATTGGCGGTTTCAGTATAGGAATAAAATTGATCTGTTTGTTTTTTGTCAACGAGAAAATGTAAACAAAAAGATTACGAATTAAAGTGAATGTATTAAAGAGGTTTTAATCACATTTAGCTCTTCTTGAAAGTGCAAAAACCATGCACAGGGATAAAACATGGGGGTTACTTTACAGTGTGAGTCTTTAGGAAGAAGCAGAATACTTTATAACTTCCAAAATTGATTAAAACGACGGGCTTTTCAATGGAGCAACCGGAACTTTAAAAAAATTAGATTTGACGAACTTGGCAAAGCTTCTATAGCTTGGATGAGTTTTTCCAATACTGTAATTGAAAATAATCTTCGCCAAAAAACCCAAACTTTGTATTCGTGTGAAGATAAACTCTTGGTCCCTATTCAACGTATTTCAATAAATTTAAGTAGAACAGATAAAGAACTACCATTTCAACTTGTAAGATCTCAGTTTCCTTTGGCGCCATGCAACGGTAGGAAAAATTAAATTTTAATACGTATTCAACTTTTTATTGCTAATTCCATGTTTTTTGTTTGAATTTAGCCATGTCAATAAACAAGTCATAAGGCTCTACATTGCGGGAGGTCGGGGTAAAAGTAACTGACACACGAGGCCATCAGCTAAGTAGGGAGAACATCTATGTTGGTTGCAGTAGAGCAACGTCTATTACTGGATTTTATATCGACAACTTTTGACTTTCAAAGAAAATATCTCAGCAAGAGCATTTGCATAAGGAGCTGTTACGGCTTGAAAATGTATAAAACTGTTAAGTCCTCGGGCAATTGGAATATTTAAGATGGCCGGAGTCTTTTTTGAATTCTGTCATTCTTCATACTTCAAATGTAGTATCGTTTCTAAATATATAAAACTGTTAAGTGCTCCGGCAATTGCAATATTTAAGTCGGCCGGAGTCTTTTTTTGCATTCACTTCTACTTCATACTGCAAATGCCGTATCGTTTTTAAATATATAAAACTGTTAAGTGCTCCGGCAATTGTAATATTTAAGACGGCCGGAGTCTTTTTTTTAATTCAGTCATTCTTCATACATGAAATGCCGTATCGTTTTCAAATATATAAAACTGTTAAGTGCTCCGGCAATTGCAATATTTAAGACGGCCGGAGTCTTTTTTTAATTCAGTCATTCTTCATACATGAAATGCCGTATCGTTTTCAAATATATAAAACTGTTAAGTGCTCCGGAAATTACAATACTCATGCAAAAAGAACAAGTTGGTTAGATTTTAACTTCAGCTTTTCTATGATTAAAAATATTACTTCAGTTTTTAAATAAAAACGGTAAAGTGATAAAATTAAAATTGCAATGCGTATTCAATTTTTTGTATAGTATATTTGAAAGTATATATTCAATATTTTTCTCAAGGGTAAACTCTATTATGTCTTTATATCTTGTTTTGTAGAAAATCTTTTTAAGTCTACAGTTTCCCTCGTAAAAAATTATTCGCAAATGTTTAAATTATACCTTTAAATATGAGTTTTTATTTGCAGCGGCCATGACATGCAATACGTAACCAAATTTATAAACAAAATTTTATTTCCAATAGATTCAAAAATATCAGGCAAAATTATACTCAGGATAAACGTCCTGCGAAACATTTTATGGTATCTGTAAATGTTTGAAACTTCCGATTTAAGCATTCTTATATTGCATTTTTCATATTTTCAAGCATATCTTTCCTGTCAAAAATTCTACTATTTAAAACCTTTGAATCGAAGAAAAAGTCTAAAAATCAAAATCCTTTTCTTTACATTTATTTATCCAAAAAGTCCTTCTAGGAGGAACGAACTGAACTGGCTTCATAACTACAACTAGTTAATACATTTTATTTTAGTATTGTACAGTGGTGATAGCAGTGGTGGTGAAGATGGTGAAGGAGAGCATAGATTTTTCCTTTTCCCTTCTTCTATTTCTTTACCTCTTGTATTCATTTGTAGTTTTATCTGTATCCCTTGCATTGAACACGTTTATTATCATCACCACCACTGCCAACTTCATCCATCCTGACTTAAACCAAGTTACTCTCTTTATTATTATCACAATGCACTACCCAAAAGGGTTTCCCTTTGCTCTTATTTATTATTACGCTTTCTGTCGTAATATCTATGAAAAACTAGCTTGAAAATAAAGTTTCATGTAAAAAAACACTGAACAAATCTACTTCAACCTATGGGATTCGTCAGAAATTTGTAAAAAAACGAGCTTCTCCCTTCCCTCTTGTAATAATTTTTATTTTTTATTCCCTGAGAATTTTCTATTCACTAATTCGTTTCCCAACTCATTGATAAAAAAGAAAAATATTTATTCAAATATCAAGATGATCCAAAAAAAAATTAATCGATTTTAAATAAATTTAGCAACCCATTTCATGAGATTTTGCTGGTAAATACAATATGAATGCATGCAACAGGATTTTTTGCGTCTTTTTCCTGAAAATACGAAGTTTTAACTTTGTGCTTTCAATAACAGTTTACTTGTGAGAATACTTATGATTTTTTTGCAACCGGCAAAACTTATATGAGAAAATGTTAGCATAATCAGTTATTACGCAATACATTCATGAATAGATGTCGCAAGATAAGTTTCTGCTTCACTTAGCTTTTTAAATTCATAAATAATTAATACTTACAACCAATTTTATTGTTAAAATAACATGTTTCTTAACGGAAACTCAATAGTTTTAAAAATAATTAGTGTTAACTTTGAAAAAATCAAATTTGCATTTTATACTTCTGAAACCTTGCTTGTTGTGCATTTACAAAATTCACAAGGTAACGGTGAAAGTCATTCCAGAATTGAAAAGTAGCAAAAAGCCCCTAAAAGCTGGCTTTTACTTTTGCTGCAGTGTACTAATACTGTTAGTTGAATTAACGGGAGAGAATTTAGAGACTGCGTAGCTTCTGCCTCTGAAAGCAAGATGAAGCATGCACCCTCCAACGGCGCTACTGACAACCCTTGTCATAATAACTTTAAAAGTTTATGGAATACTAACAGAACATAACGGAAATAAAAAGTAGGTAATTACCTATTAAAATTTCATCAATTAAACCATGCAAGGCTGTGGAGTAGAAATGTGCAAAAGTAGGACTTGTTGATATATATGTAAACTTTAAATTCGGAAAAGTATGAATTTGCTAACGCTTGTCAAGATATATATCAACCAGACACAATGTCCTAATTCAGAACTTGTGCTATCCCTGAGATAATCGATTTTCATTTCAATTCCAAATTTTGTATTGGCTTCTACTCCACCTTCTTTGACAACCTTCTTATAATCAGTCTAACCAAATTTTGTCGTAAAATATACTGAATACTATCTTTAATTATAATTCTAATAAAAAGAAAGTATGCTGAACATTAACAACGAAATGATAAGTATTGAGGAATGAATTAATACTACAAATTGTTTAGAATCGAGTTAAACATGGTACAAATTGTGAAACACAAATCTTAAGTGAAATGAATAAATTTGAATAGTTGCTTACGTTTACAACCCACATTAATTTGTCTTTGTGTTTCTATTACAAGCAGATGTTGGCAATATTAGCAGTAACGTATTCAAAATCAATCCTGTATTAATTTAAAAATCAGGAACGATGATCATGACCAAGATTTCCAAAGTGCTACTAGTTGTATGCATGTATGCTAAAGTAAGAAACAATTTCATACACCCAACTATTATTAGCATTCTGGAAAAATATGAATAGGAATTCTCAAAAATTTCCATTCACCTCTCTTGCAGCCCCAGCACAATGGAAAAACAGGAACAAAAATAAGTTTCATGAAAATAGGTTTTCATTGGAGATCCTTTGTTTTCATTCAAACTTTCTTGCAACAGATCCCTTCGCAACCTTTCTTTATAAAATTTCAAATTGAATTGTTACCAATTTTTTTGTGTGAACTGCACAAATTAAATTTGTCTCATATCTGCAAAATATCCGTGGATAGTAATTTTTACAAATAGGAATTATCATAAAATAATGTAGCAGAAATATTGTAACCAGCATTACATAAGCTACGTGTAAATATTGAAATATATCGATCAGTCCTTGAAGCATTTTTGTTTTGGAGTTTCACCTTAATAAATTAAGAGGTCATGGTGATACAATTTGTCATTCTCTAATAATTTTATGTAATATTTGCAAATGTATCATCCAGTTTTAATAAGCATGGTTTTTAAGGTTAATGTTAGTATGTACCGTTATAAAATTCTGGTTTAACTTAACACCGACATTCGCAATGTATTTTTTAACTAATTATATAATTATTATCCAATAAATTAGCTGACTATGTTTAAAATTATTTCCAAATGTATAAATGTATTTGTAAACATAGTTCAAAATTTATTTTTGCTTCCTGTTGATACAATCTTTTTCAACATTCATGAAACTATTACAAAATATTTTGCAAAAATTTGCTTTTTGAAAAGATCTACGCATTTTAAGTTGATATCTGAGGTTAGTTTTGACATAGGATAATCATCGAATGTCATCTTTTTAAATTCATATTTGACAGTACATCCGTTTTGTCTGACCTTCCTTCCCAAACAAATACGGATCTTCAAGGCTGCATGAACTAATGTTTTCCAATGAATAGATAAGTTCGAGTTACGAAATCCTACATTTGTATATAGTGCTTTCAACTTTCCGTTGCTCAAAGCAGATCAAAAATCAGGACAATCCTTTTAGGCATGTCGTATCCGTTGCAAGCATCTCATGTTGGAAACTACAATAGCCATTGGCATAAGATAAGAATGACCTTTGCTAAAGATTCGAACTAAAGATTCTGGAAAAACAATTTTAACATATTTTCGTAACTTTTTTGCCAGAAACTTTTGCCTACCACTCATTGGCTTAAGTCAGAAGTTGTCAAGCTCATTGGCTCTTGGAGTCCAAGATATTATGGATTGCAAGTTACAAAACAATAATTGATTACGCAAAATCCAAAATTCGCAAAATTACAATAAAAAAGTAGCATAAATAAGTTTACCTGGCGACAAAAACGAAAAAGACTTTTTAATCATCAGGTTTCATCTACATTCAATTCAAATTTCTTATCCTCCTCTTTCCATGAACCAAAAAAGGAGGTTTCAAATTAGTTTTAGTAATATAAACGCTTTGCAAAAGAATACAAAATTAAAAAAGCTTTTTTGAAGATTGTTTAACAAAATGGAATTCTGAGCTTCTTACAAAATCCATGCCGAATACCTTGACATCAACAAAATTGCATAACTGCACTTATTCATCGAGACAGAAATCGCATTTCTTAAGCGAAATATATTTCTCAGCTTGTGAGCAGAATACGTCTAGTCAACATTTTATTCAAAGGTGAAAAAATGCTTTTAAAAGCAGTATTAAATTGTTTCAGTCATTGAACAACATCCGTTCCGCACGTCCCGTGTAATGAAGAACAATTAGTACAAGAAAATGATGCTCTGGATCTTGGTAAAACATCGTATTTGCTAAACAGTCGTATATTTGAAAACAAACAAGCTTGTATTCCAATATCCAAGTTATTACCAGCGTTTTTATTTGCACTGCCCCTGTGCTCTTTCTCTTTGCCTTTTTCGTTCTATAAAAATATGATATTGTAGTGGGGTACTGTATGAATTTTCTATAATAAGGTAACTCGAAATGAAAAAATCTCTACACGGTAATTTAAATATAATCTTTAGTTTATGCAATACATGTCGCCATATCATTGCCAACTGTTAAGCACTAGAAGCCCAACTAGTATTAGTGACTTTAATACTGATTTGTATGGTTTTTAGGATGTAGTTTGTCTTCCTTTTTTAACTGGGAATCTCCATTTTCCTATTTTAACCAAATTACACATGTTTCTGTTTCATAATTTAAGATACGGGATTTTTCAATCAAGACGAGAAGAATCTTGTAAAATTGTGTAATTACATGAACCCAGGATCAAGGAAATGAGATTATTAGTGCTTTACTTTGCTCTCTTACCTCGTAAATAAATACACAGTCATGAGATAATATTGCTTATACGGACAAAATGTAACAATATGCTTTTGTATTTTAAAAATTAGCTTCAACAATCAAGAGTTCTTTTATTTTGCCATGAGGGATACCTAATGAATAATACAAAAACTGTATGATTGTTCAACATTACTAAAAGTTATGCACATTTTAATAGAAAAACTTTGGTATAGTAAAATGTATCCAAGCGTTTTTTATTCTTACCTGTCGACTTCAT
Organism: Lepidocyrtus fimetarius; assembly: GCA_036507315.1. NCBI lineage: Eukaryota > Metazoa > Arthropoda > Collembola > Entomobryomorpha > Entomobryidae > Lepidocyrtus > Lepidocyrtus fimetarius. Next base: position 29,789 of record JAANSO010000417.1, read on the forward strand.
CGTCTTTTTACAACTTAATTTCTCTCGCGTAGTTTCCTTTCAATACTTGAAGTAATGCAACACAGCAAAGGAAATAAATGAGGAAGCGAAATGGGAAATACAAATTAGTGCAAATACAAAAAAATATTTGAAAGCTTGAGTAAATGCTCATGCTTGTAGAAAAAGAGCGGGTGATGATAATGATATGGCTTCCTCAATAATATTTATTTGCGCAAAAATTTCAAAAAGTTTATTTGTCTGGATACTTCGTATGTCAATTCTGGAACTGGATTGCATGTTTTGGAAAGCTGTTTATATTTCAGAGAGGAAAATATCTAGTATGGAAATTGGAAAACATATCTTGTGTTTTCCTAAATATCAAATTGAATGAGGATTTTAGCTTTTAATAACACCAAAATCAACTCAAAAATAATTGAAAATGATTTGCCATGTTGCAATTAGACCTAAAACTACTTTCCATTCTCCAGTTCTCTTGCGTTTTGTTTCAGCTTATAATTGCATGAATAACCCTGTACACTCGTTGGAACTTATGAACTTGATAAAAAATCGGATATCATGAGTTTAAATGCATGAATTTAGCGATGTATTGCAAAAAATGTAAAAATGCAAAATAGGGAAAATTGCCATTACAAAATTAACGGATTTATTGTATATAATATTATTCTTAGACAATTGACTTGCTACGTCTTATTCAGACAATATTTTACCTCTCCATTTCCCTGAAATTTAATTGTAACACTTTTTAAAAATTAGAAATAACAATAAATACCGCACATATAATCATTTTACACTAACTATAATTAACTAGTAATATATTATCAAATGATCAAGTCTGTATTCTCTAAGGAGGAACAACTAGGTTTATATTTAATCAGTAGAACAGGGGTGCATCTGTGGCATAAGAGAATCAGAAACAATCTTTGACAAACCGATAAACAATTATAAAGCGATAAACTACCGTCAGTGTTACGTGGTAAATAGAATGAATGGATCATTTTCCATTCGTGGAAAATTCACAGTCATAAACATTGCATTAATATAATTTTTCGTTATTTTCTAATTTTAATCTAAACTTAAACGACTGTTTGATTTGTTACTGTAATAATATATAAAACATTTGATAAAGATTCAGGATCAACTAAATATTTTGACTCGATGAACAAAAACCATCTTACAAAAAATAAATCATTAAGAATATAATAACAGAATGTACAAAACGTTTTAAATATAACAGTCTAATGTGCTACTAAAATTTGTAATAATTATAATTTGTAATAACTCATTGAGGTGAGCATAAAAGTGCGTTTCAACATTTACATATAAATAATTGAATTGTCAAAGAGAGGCATTTTATAGCATCATACTAACAGTATTACCTAACAGCAACAATAATCGTAAATATCATAATGGAAATCTTAGATCAAAGCTTTGGCTTTATGAAAAACTATTTGTTTTTTCAATTATATTTTTAGTCAACAGGTAAGATCTACTCAAAATTTATTTGGATTACTAAATTGTTAAAGTTCTAAATGATTTGTGATGTCCTGACAAACTTGCAAACAACTTAAAAGAAATACCTTAATTGCTTCCACATTCTACACTCGTTGCTTAACTGCTGCAAAACAAGATGGCACACGCGCTTATTGACCTAACATTTAATAATATATTAATTTATGTGTATACGTAACCTATAAGAATCTGAATGAACACTTCGCTAATGTCTGTTAGCATCATACACGGCAGCGTCTATTTTTGTAGTTGCTTTTAATGTCTTTGCAAGCAAATCAACTTGTTCCTAACGGCACTGTACGGAAGGAAAGAAAAGTACTTTTTAAACAATTGGCATTTGCCAAGAACAATGTTCGCATTAACTCAATATGTTTACTGATGACAAAATGAGACCGTTATGAAATTTCGTTTATGTTCTCGATGATTTGTTAACGTCATATAAAAGATTGAAGTGGAATAGCAGAATAAGAGGAATAAGAAAAAATGATTTACCTAATTAATAATATCAATGAAAGCGGGAAGTGTGAGTGGTAAGCCAAAATTGCTCACTACTTCTGCACTTAATAATTTCTTATTAATATTCTTAGGTATTTTTAAATCTAAGAATGAGAATTTTACATTTGGTAGTTAATGTAATGATTACTTTCAGTAACAAGTATAAAAACTGACAGAGGATAGTGCACTGTTAAAATGCATCCAGTATAAAAGATTGTATTTTCCATAAAGTTATTTTACTTCTGCGCCAATGTCTGAGTCACGCGCAGTAGCTTAGTTTCGGAGTATGCATATAAACCTATCAACTTCTAATTTACAAATATTCTTAAATTATTACTGACCTACGTAGCTTAATTTTATTAAAAGTTAGTTAGGTATGAAGCTATAAAGGGTAATAAGGAATGAATGAGCATGTCGTATTGGATAAACACCGACCGACGTAAGATTTTTGGGTTTGAATTTTTCTTTAAGAAAGGAAAGCCCTGTACTTTACAACTACTTGGTTTTCAGAGCCATTTTAAGTAGGCTGATCACACATAATATTATATATTCCTGAACGTGTATGATGATGGTCATATAGCGACAAGATTCAAGATCTATCATAATATAGTGTAATCAAAACTTGATTACAACTTTAGCAAGAACAAAATCGGGTTTTTGAAGAGGTATTCACAGTCAATGCGCAGCATTTCCATTTGCAACGTGAAGTTCCGCGTAAGTCACCAACGCTCTGTACACGAAATCATACTGGGCCTGAAACCAAAACGGATAAAGAAAGTGTTAAGTTTTTTTAATTAATTGGGTGTATATAATTAAAATTCAAGCAACTTACAAAGTTACGGAATAATCCTTGTCTTTGAGAGCGGAGTTTGCGAACAATGCTGAATACGTCAACACGAGATTCATTCATCATTTGTTGGGCTAATATCGCTATGGCAACAAATATTGAGCTCCTGTCAGCTCCATTGCTGAAATAATTAAGTAAAAATTAGTTACTAAATCAATGTAGAAATAGTAGTTTATTACAACAATAAACGGAATTTACCTGCAGTGAACCACAGTAGGACCAGAGCTTTTTTCCTTTTCAAGACTATCTTTGAATTTTAAAACTGTGTCTATCAATTCAACAATGCCCCGATCTGCCTGAGGAACTTCACCCTCCCCCATAGGCCACCCATCATATTGGAATTGTGTTACAAGACATACATTCTCAGATTTCGTTTCCGTCACCGTAAACTCACGTCGTAAATAAAACGGCAACCTTTGACTCTGCATGTATTTAACTTTAATGTAATCATGACTGGTTTCCTGATCCTTTTCTGGCCAATAGCGGGGACATTGCTCTTCTCCTATTTCAGAAAGCATTACAACGCTCCTCACATTTTGTTCTACTATCATTCGCCAAAAGTCCCCAACAGTGTTTTCCAACGGGTCTTGAGCAATGATAAACTGCTCCGAGTTGTCATAGCCCTATAAAATATTTAAACCAGTAATGATTTATCCTATGATATCAACATTATCAAAGTATTGAGAAATTATTTTATCAAAACTTACCTCAATAAACGAGGCGTTAATATATGTACAAATTTCTTTGCTTAGACTTGGCATAGGCGATAAAATTACGCGATTACGGTCATACGGAATAATATTTTCATGTCTATTCCTACGCTTGTTCTCTTCGGAAGACCCATTTATAAATGGCTTTCTGTCCTCTATCACTTGACTTAGACGCTGTAAATCCAACAAATATTAATTAATGCAAGAGGTAATTAAAACTCTAAAATAACTTTTTAAATTATTACGCACAAACCTCAAATTCATCTTGCATTTTAGACGAAGTTTTTCCGTCGGCTACTGCCTTTAATTTATCAATATTGCTCTTCAGATCTGAAACGGTGAGTTCCGTATCTCCAAACTGGGCCACCTCCATTAAAGCCCGATATATAAATATGTATTGTTTCTGTGTTCAAAAACAAATATTTTAGATCTTACCACACTACAATAATTATAATAGAAAATACGAAACTGTACAATTACAAGCTTGTTTTTGCAATACATACCAATGACTGCACAAGGTAATTTCTCTGATGACGAAGATCGCAGATTGTATTAAATATAGAAACTCTGTCTTCCTCTCTTAGTTCCTGGAGTAACGAGTCCAACGCTACAAGAGTACCAGTTCTTCCTACGCCAGCACTACAATGAACCAGAATCGGCCCCTTGTCCGCCGAGTAAATCTCATTAAACCTTTTAATAAAACGAAGAATTCCAACTGGATACTCAGGTGCCATGAAATCCTTCCAAACAAGGTAATGGTACTGCAGCACTTCCCGCTCTTCCTTAGGAGAGTCGTCACTGCTGCTGCTAGGTCTATTTTTGGTAAGTTTCAAATGACGCACCAAGAAATCTACAGAATTCAAAACGGAAATTAATCTCACATTATTACA
>JAANSO010000418.1:0-34170 GCA_036507315.1 Lepidocyrtus fimetarius
ATGATCGTTTATTCCTTTGTTCATTACATAATTCATGTACAGTTCTGTATTGACCTAGTTATACATATATCTATACTATAGTAAATCTATATTATATATATACCGTGCACCTCTCACTACCCCTCTCCGCGAAAGAAAACATACGCCCACGTATGTGTGTAAATATGTAAAAAAAGGATAAATGGCTGTGATTGAAATTTAGTGTAAAAAAGGAATGGATGTCGCATGCGTGGGTGGTGTGTGTGCATATGAAAATTTAAATGAAAAAGGAAAGAAAAAATGCGTATTGTGAAAGAGTGCAATGCGCACTGCACTAATTATGTCATGTTTGTGCATATAATATGTTTAATTATGGGGAACCTGAAATAGCGTGCCCTGTTATGTTAATGGGATATGACTGGCATTTTCTCAACAGTCAAAAATTGTGAAATCTAGGTGGGTGCAGTGTAGATGGAAAAAAATGCATTTTTGAATTTTTCAAGTACAGTAAGTAGGTAATACGAATAAGTGCAGTTTGTGGAGAGAAAAAACGCAAAATTCAAGAGAATATTTTGGAATTTTTGCACAACTGGTTTGATTAAATTAAAGGGAATTTAAAGGACTTTTTAAGTGAAATATGGAGTAAAAATTGACTGATAATGTAGAGAAAGTGTGAAACTGTGAAAATTGAATGAAGATATGTGTGAGTGAACTGGGAATGACAAAATACGCGTTTTTAACTAAAACCAATTAGTGTTTGTGTTTACCTGGAGGGTCAGGTGTGAATTGAAGTGAAACCAGTAAGTATATGTTCAAAATTAAATTTTATCAAATTTAAGTTAAATGTGATACAAAGACATGATCAATGAACGAAAATGTGAATTGTTTGAATTATTTATAGGCATTTAACAATGGCTTCCATCTCTAACAAAGGAAAAAGCAAACCTAACCGGAAATCAACAACAAAGGTAATTACTAAAATATAATTAATTAAATTATTACAATTTTGGTGTGCTAAACTAAAAAGCTAAGAGTGAAAGTATCTAATAAAACTTAATAATAATAACATAATGAATTAAACGGACTTATAATTAATTAAAATGGTACAGTGAATTAAAAATTTAAATTATAATTAAGATTAATGTGTTATTTTACGTAGTTATTTCAAAGTGTGGATACAACAAACCAATTGGTTTTTGAAGAAGCCGAGGAGGCTCCGGACTCTGACACTGAAGAATTAATTGAAGAAATTGAAAAGATCGAAAGTGAAAGTGAGGATAACTCAATAATTCTCTCAGATACGGAAACTGAAGTGACTTTCCCGGTGGAGAAAGGCTGGGAATCGAGATTGAGTGAAAGGTAAGTAGTTACTTTTTGTTTTATGCTGCCGTGATAAAATTATTTAAATATTTTGGTTAGGTGGTATGCACGTATGCAATGAAACAATGCTATGAGAATGGAGTGGTGTGGGCCGGTGCTTGTTTTTAAATTATTTTGGTTTTGGTTTTCTGTCTTTGCTTTTTAAATTAGCTCCAAAGAGATTTTGAATAAATACAGATGTAGGATCTGTGGAATTACTCCGGATTATCGACAAAACTACGAATTAATAATTAAACAATGTGGAGCCGGACACAAAGTCTGTATAATGTGTATTATTGGGGGTCGGCAACCCAATGAGAATACCCCTACCTGTACCATATGTGACGACCTCGTTGCCAACCAGGATGTCACGGTTACAGAAATCGGAATCGAAGAGATCCGAAAGATAGCTATTGCATTTAAAGAAGTGAGCGACCTCAAACGGCAAGACAGAGCGGAGAAAAGGCCCTCCAAGCCGAAAATTAAGAAAAAGGCTGCTGTTTTAACAAAGGAAGTGAAAAAAATGCTTGATGGTGAAAGCACTGAGGAAGCAGTGCTTCGCTTATCTCAGTCTTTAACAATCAGAAAGGCACTTGAAATAGTGGAGGTAGAATGATTTACTGAATCTAATTAATTTAATGCAATACTGCTTGTAGTATAGGCTATTATATAATATCTTCCGATCCTTTTAAAATTGATTTTTAGTGGTATTCCTGCTTATAGTTTAATTAGGTATATGTGTAAAAAATAAATAATTTTAAATTTACTTTGTTTTCACAGGATGAAATGAAGAAAAAGAAAACGAAGGATTCTGAAGATTGGAAAATTTATTTTCGAGCTCAATACAAGTAAGGAATGTGTGACTTGGAATGTGACTATTTTATTTAAAATAAGCTGTTTGTCTGATTCTAAAATGAATGAAATATTTTTAATTTTTACAGAAATTGGTATCCATGCCCTTATTGTGGTCTCGTATTCCCCAATGCAAAACAGGAAATGCTTTATCATGTGCGCAACGAGCACGATACTATATATGTTACTTGCAAAAAGAAAAAGTGTGAATATTTCTATGAAGGAGCCTACAAAAACTATGGAAATTTCCGGAAACATCAGTGCCCCAAGTACGGGACCGGTTACCGATGTTCTAAATGCATGAAGAGCTACAGCAATCAGTTTAATCTGACGAGACACCGCAAGAGTTGCAAGTAAGAATTTTTGTTTTGTTGTACCCACCTTTGAAATGAGTTACAAATAATATCAACTATTCTAAAAACTAATATTTAACTTTTGTTAATAAAAATGAATGTTCTAATCTAGCTTAGCTTGTATTATGCTGTCTTCTGTGCATCCATCCTCCTCTTCTGCTGCTTCATCGCTGCTTCTCTCTCCTCTGCGTATCTCCTCGAATCTCAGCACATGAAAAAATGGTAAAATTTACAGGCTTAACTTTTATCCTCTATGTACATACCTTATACACAGTCCTTAAATAGAGCGTGTTAAGTAAATGGAGAAAAACAAAAATTGTGAGGATAAAGTTCTTGCCTGCAAATATGACCGTATGTCATATTATGTACATTTCATCGTCTTCTTTTTTATGCAATCTCCTTCTGCTCTCTCTTTCTCTCAATATTTTCCCCGGTTGGCTCTGCTGGGCCCAGGCTTTTCGTCATCGTCCCTTCCTTTTGGGGACTTGTGTAGTGGGCATCGGCGTTCTGTATGACCTCGTAGATTACACTTTGCACACCTGTAATTGGCTAAAACATAGCAATTACGAATGAGATGTCTGCCATTGCAGAAGTGGCACTTTTTTATAGTTTTTTCTTGCACAATGTTAACAAGTTCGGAAGTTTCTGTTTGAGTTGTTGCATTTTTAGTCTGTGGGCTGGTCTGGTGAGATTCTTCCATCACTTGCGTGGAACTACTTTCACTTTCGTTCTGAACTTGGTCGTTAATCACTTCATACGTAAGACATCGAAGATTCTCTATGTCATCGTTAATTCTATATGGCTGGTCCAATACGCTGGATTGTTCCAGCGTTTCTGGGTTGAATACGTCCGGCGTGACGCATGGTGATTGAGAATAAGTGGGGCATTCCCATCCACGGTGACCTTTTTTGAAGCAATAGTAACAGTAACAGTTTTTTATCTCTTTATCGTCTTTTTTAGTGTCATTGGCACCGTTTTCACTTTCACTGGAAGTAACATTATCCACTGTATGGATAGAAGTTTGATTATCATTTTCAGTCACGACGATGTGCAGGTCGGTTTCCCAGTCACTGGTGTGGGATGGTGACCGATTTGGTAATGGAGGGGATGGAGGAAAGTCCTCCAAGGTTTGTAAAGGTGATGGTGTCCTATTAGGACACTCATATTGTCGGTGCCCACGCACAAGACAATACCAGCATCTTCCCATAAAGTCTCTGTCGTCTCGTCTCACTCTCCTTGGGAGAGTTTCTTCAGAACTTGAAGGTGAAGGGAGTCCAGGGCATGTTTCGTTGTCATGCCCTGGTCTGAGGCATGTTGCACATATTTCAACTACACTTCTGTTATTAGTTTCATTATTATTTGTTTCTCCATACCGTGTTAGGGCACGAACGTTGCTGTTTTCATCACGTAGACTGTAGGCCGGAAGTAAAGCTGGCCTGCTATAATTTTGATCACAGGGAGCTGAAGGCCCGGCTCTTGGTTCCTCATAATCTATAGACGTAGAAAAATAGCGAGTGATTCTTTTGATTGTTGATGATGATGAGGATGATGAGGATTGTGTGGTGCCGTTTTGGTTGAAGTGTGACTGCACTTCCCTTTGGGCATTCTGCGCTGTCATTGTCGCGATACGCAGGTCGTTACCGAATTCATAAGTATGATGAAGGGTGTGCAACCCTATTCCTAATACTATTAATAATGAAGATATCTTCATTGATAATGCGATGAACTTGATGATCTCCTGGTGGAGGACCTCCAGTTTTCTACGACGAAGTTCATCTCCCATTTTTGCTATATTTACAAGTTATTACTTACTGTATAATTATAGTTATAGACCATGAATTATATTACTATAATTCTCACTACATAACACTGATTTAAAAATGTATTGTTTTGGCTTACGGCTTGTGTTCTGGATTAAATCCCTTTGTTAGCACTTAAAAACTAGTTTTTTAATTAAATAATAGTAAAAGAACTTATCATGAGTTTACTTAGCCTGAACTAGTGATTCTTATTTGATGAGGAGTGGATAACGCTCCCTCAGCTTGGTCAAATGGGAAGTGATTGCAGTTTTTAAGAAATGTCTCTGTTCTGTGATCACTTTCTAGTCGTTGCTTAAGCCTTTAACAAGGGCTGTTATAAGATAAAGTGGAAGAATCTTCTCCAGCTCTTCTATTCTATTTTGGTGTATGTTTAAGCTGATAATAAAAAATGTAATTAGTTAGCAAAAATTATGTACATTATTATTGCTTCATCTTCTCTGCAAGCTTGTGAAAAAATTCATCTTGGTCAACTGTTTCTACTTCAATACTTTGCTTCTTTCGATTTGTAGTCTTCTTCCTTTCCCTTCTCTGGAATTTTTTGCGTATTTCTTTAACTGGTTCGTTGGGTTTGTTTCTATTAAGCAAAGATAGCTTAATTCGGCCATCCGTATATTCTTTGAATTGGGATTGAAAGAAAGAATATAATCCAGAGCGGATGAAAAAGATGAAGTGGATGGCGACGATGATGATTATGCTTAATAGCATAATGAGTTTTATGACTTCGACACTCATAGACACGTTGCATTCTTCCTTCTTTTCAAAGTATTCATGTTTTTCTTCTCCTGTTGGCCTTCCCTCTATTGCTTGAAGACGGCCCATGATTAATGCGATGATTTTAGGGAGTAAACTCTCAGGTGCCGCGATAGTTAGAAGGAAATTGTAAATTTTCTTCCCTTTCCATACAATGATGATGATGACGAAGATGATGATGATAACAATGACAATGGTTGTAAAGCTTAGGTATGACGCATGGTTTATATGAGTAGGTAATTTATACTCTGGAAGTGGTGGAGTAGTAATATCCAGATAAGGATATTTAGGTGGTGGTGGAATAAAGCTATCGCTTACATTAGAGATTTTTGTATGTTGTCCAAGAATTAAATTCTCCTCTAGAGTACTGAAATGAGGGGGAATGACATGTGTTATGTCATTTTGTTGGTTGTCCTTTCCGCAAGGGAATTGTGAATGAATAGTGCGACTTCCAATACGAGCTTTACAGTTGCACTGTAAACTTATGATGGTTGCTCCAGCTCGTATTGAGATTGTTTTTTGCGTGATGATCTCATCGTTGCAGACTATGGTGGCGGTGTGATTTGGGGCGACTACTGCGTACTTACTCTCTGTTATCTTCAGAATTATTATGTCTTTACCTTCATATTTTGAACATGTTAACAAACAATTTTCTTTGATTTCTGCTACGGTGCTTTTCCCTTGTAGAGCTGATTTAAAACACTTTTGATTATGGGAGAAAAGGGAAGGGTATGGGTCCGCTCTGCATGGCTTGCTTGGTTCTGTAATACAAGCATTATTACTTTCCATTGGGATGATCAGTTCGTCGTTTTTATCCAGAATGAAATTATGTTTTATGTCTACGCTGCATACTTTATCATCTTGAAAAAGAAATGGGATCGTCTGGATCTGGTACATCTCATAGCTATTTTCTTTGCTTATTATTGGTATCTTTGTGTGAACTAGAATTTTTTTCTCTGTGATCTTACATGTGGAGGACTGAAGCTTCAAGTAATTATTTAAGGATTCCTTAGGAATTGCTAACTGTTGCTGATGTTTTAGCAGGCCGGCCTCGAGCAAACCAAGGTCCTTCGATAGGGTCTCTCTGTCAATAAGGGCTGCTGGGATCTGTTTGTTCTTACATTCTGTTACCGCTTTATAAAGATTCAATGCAAATGCGAGTCTGTGTATCATCTTTGAGTTGAGGGAGCTGGTGGATTCAAGGACGGTCGTCCTTCGTTCGGTTGCTATGGTTTCTAGGTATAAGGCAGTAGTTTTCTCTCTGTATTTCTTTGTCTCGTTCTCGAAGGTCATTTTCATTTCATTGGAAAAGGTTGTAATCACAGCCGCCTGGTGTAGAATGGTTTGATGAGTCACGTCAAGTTCTTTTTGTAAATATTGAGCTCTGTTCTCAATCCTTTCTTCATTTTTCTCCAATTTTTCAATGTCTTCGTGGGTAGAATAGCCACAGCACCATGATGCTGCTGATGCGATGAAGTCGAGTGACCGTTTGTGTCTCTTTTCTATCACCCAATCGTCATCATCCTCTTCGGGTAGGTAAGTAATCGATTTCATGGTGTCTTCGGCTAAGTTTTTGACGTGATTGTAGAGAAAGCATTCTTCCTCTCCGAATTTGCATTTGTATTCTTGTAAAAAATCAGGGAAGGGTGGCAGGTTAATCTCATAGGTGAGAATGGATGATGATTCGTAGAAAGTTCGACTTTCTTTCTTCGCTATTAATCCTGATGAGACGTGAATATCTTCACAGGTGATGTGTGCCATGCACATCATAAAACAGAATGCTGCTGCAGCCAGCATGGTGTTGTATAAGTGCTAATGCCCAGATTAAAATGAATTAATTTTTTGAAGAATGAGAATTTTTGTTGTTTGAATATCACGGTCCCAAAATTAATTAAATTTATAAAAATTAATTAAAGTGTTGAAAATTGTGAAAACCTGGTTTACTTCTTTTTATTCCTGAATCGGGTGTTGTATTGATGAGTGTTAGTATTCGCTTCTGAGGGTGAACTTGAACTTGGAAGTTGTAAAGATGTGAGAGCACTGAAAGCTTCTTTGACAGTGATTGGGAGATTGAAAAGAATTGTTTCATCTGTAATCATCTCATCATTAATTAAGTGTTGTTCCGTGTTTACTTGTTTATCATCATCAGCATCAATAAAAGGACTGCTTTTCCTTTCTTCCGTGTTTTGGCAAGGATTCGCCAAAATAATTTTGTCATGATTTTGGTTGCTTGTTGAAGATTCACAATTTTCTTCCTTGTTTTCGCTTGCGTGAATGATTGGATTGTCATCATCATCATCGCTCTCCTGAGCAGGCAGAAATGATTCATCATCAAGTTTGGAATTTTCATTCGCGTTCTGCAAAGTTGTTGATCTATCTAATCCAAGCAATTTTAAGCTTCTTTTAATGAATGGTCTGATGTTCTCAGTGTGGAGCCAAAATCTTTGCTCCTTCTTGTTCTTCTTGTATTCAATTAGGTAGTTGTTTGGAATTTTCTCTGATCGCTCTAGTATTTTTGCAGGTCCCCTCCAAACAGGTTGGAGTTTTGCTGAGCTTTCTTTATCTTTAATAAATCGTAAAATTAAAACATTTTCTCCTTGTTTATACTCAACATGCCTTCGTTTGGCATTTAATCGATCCTGATTTTTATGCTGAGCATCTAAAATATTTTGTTGTGCAAATATTCTTGCTGCATTAAAGCAATTCTCGATTTCTTTTCCTTCTGTTGAGTTGAGGATGCCTAATTGCTGTTCAATAGGAAGAATTGGGTTACGATTAAACAAAAGCTGAAAGGGGGAGGTTTTAGTCGTTGCATTCTCTACAATATTGATGCTGAATTGAATAAATCGTATCATCTTTGACCAAGTCTTCGGTTGAGTTGAGCAAAAAATGCGTAGTCGGTCATTTATAGTCCCGTGTGACCGTTCACATACTGCTTGGGCTGTGAAGTGATGACTCGTGCCGAATTTATGCTTAATGTCTAAGTATTTTATGATTTCTTCAAAGATTGATGAAGTGAAACTTGTAGCTAAGTCAGTTTGAAGTTCCTCAAAGAGTCCATAGTTTAAGATTACGTTCTCCACAAGGAATTTAGCACAGGATGCTGCTGACGCATTCCTTAACGGAGCCATTACGATGTATCTACTGAAACAACAGGAGGCGGTGGCAATGTGGGAGTATCCATGCGAAATTGTGAATGGGCCCTGGAGATCGAACTCGATTTTTTCAAAACAATTTGATGGTACCGGAGCGACTGTAGATAATCCTCCCTTTGACATGTGTGACATCTTGTTTAATTGGCATTTTATGCAACTTTTTACGAAGTGATTTATATGCTGACGCATTTTAGGCCAATAGAAGTTCCTGGTGATTAATTCAAAACATTTTGCAAATGCGAAGTGACCTGAATACTTTGGTTCGTGGTATTCTTCAAGAATTGCCATTCTTAACTTCTTCGGTAAAAAGAAAGTTGATTTGCTTTCTTGTGGAGATCTCCTCATTAAAAATCCATTTTCAATGTGTAGATTTTTTGTCTCTCTGTCATGTATGCCTTGTGTAATCTTTTCAAGTATCTGGGTCACTTCTTCATCCTGCTGCTGTGAAGTTAGGAGGATGTTGTTTTTAATTGCATAACAATTAATTTCTGCTGCATTCTCCGTGTCATTATCCGTGGGAGTTGCTGGCTGATCAGGAAATCTGCTGAAACAATCAACTACTTTTTGACTTGATGATTCACCAGCTACGTGTTTTACTGAATCGATCTCAAATGTTCTGATGAATAATAGCATCCTCAATAATTTGTTAGGTATTTCAAGATTTTGTTTCTGTGTCGCAATTAGGCTGCAAAGAGAACTGTGATCTGTCAGCACAGTAATTTTTTCACCGAAGATTAAGGGACGAAACTTTTGAAGAGCCTTCACAATGCCTTTGGCTTCAAGTTCTGTGGCTGTCCACTTACGTTCTGACTCATTCAAGGCTCCTGAAGCAAAAGCTATAGGTACCTTTTGCCCATTTTGCATTTGGTAGAGAGCAGCGCCCCAGCCATATGTAGATGAATCTGTCTGAAGGATGGCCCCTTGGCCTGGAATAAAGTGATGAAGGGTTACTGCGTTGACCACTCCTTCCTTGAGCTTCTCAAAAGCTTTTTCGTGCTGTTTTGTCCAGTAGAATCTTTCTCCGTTCTTTAATGCCAAAAGTTCCCTGAAGCAGTCCGCTATTTTTCCATACCCTTTGATGAACTTTCTGAAGAAGTTAAGGCTTCCGTAGATTTTTTGTAATTGCTTTTTTGTTCTTGGGGTTGGCAGATTTTTTATTGCTGCTGTTTGGTCTGCGGTCGGTCTTATGCCTTCAGCGCTTGCTTCTACTCCCAAAATATTTAACGTCTCAACTAAAAATTCGCATTTGCTGGGTTTAACTATAAAGCCGTAGTGCTTTATCCTTGAAAAGACTTGTTCTAGAAGGGTTAATGCATGATTTTCATTGTCACTTGCTATTACGATGTCATCTATGAATGCTCCAACGTGTTTTGGTGGGATTCCTTTGAGCATGATGTTTACAATTCTCTGGAAGGCTGCTGGAGAATTATTTATACCAAATGGGAGAAAGTTGAACTCTAAATGCATGGATCTCGTGGAGAAAGCAGTAAGGTGCTTACTCTCTTCAGTCAGCGGTACCAAATGGAATGCATTTTGTAAGTCGAGGCAGGTAAGGAACTTCGCGTTTCTTACGTTTTCAAGTAGCTGATCAATACGAGGAAGTGGATGTGAGTCCTTCTTTATTATTTTGTTTACGGCCGTAAAATCAATTACGCACCTCTTCTTCTCTTTCCCGTCTTTATCTTTTTGAAAAACTATGAATGGATAAGTGTCAAATGCTGAATTTGAATGTCTAACGATGTTCCTCTCCAAAAGGTCTTCCATTATCTCATCAATTATTTCACTTTCTTTGAAAGAAAGTGGCCTTCCTTTCTTTCTGACTGGAACATCCGTTGTTGTTTCCAAATGAACTTGAAATTCGGTTACATTTCCTGTCTCTTTCCCTGTCCAACCAAAAATGTCATGAAAACGATACAAAAGGTCATATAGCTTCTCTCTTCCTTCTGGACTGACGTGTTTTCCTACTTTGAATGTTTTCTTATGAAGTTCCCTTATCTCTTTTTCTTCTTCACTCATTTCAGAGATTGTTGCAACGGAGTCAAGCCGCTCCGTTAATATATCTTTTTGGTATTGTTCATAAGAAATCATCTTCTCTCTTGTAGTAAATCCAGAAAGCGAGCCAATACGACTTCCAATTGGGATCATTTTCCTTTGATTGCAGGGGTTAATAAGTCTTACGTAGGCTGTAGTGGAGTCGACGGTCATGTTAGGTATTAGAATGTTATTTCTTCTTTGGATTCGTTTGTTGGGAGCTATGATTGCAATTTGGCCCTTCTCCAGGCCGATTGTGGAGATTGGAACACAAGTCTCCGTTCTCGGGGGAAGCATGGTTGTCTTTGTGGTTCTCAAAAGCCATGCGTTGTCATCATCAGACTTTTTAACTTTTTGGACTTTCGTATAAATGACTTTGTCATCTTTAAATTCGGATTTGTCATCCTCCTCCTTCCTTTCTTTGACTGTAACGTTGTTATAAACTTGAAGTTTCCTCCATGGATTCAGAAAATAACCGACTATATCAACTGAGCCAAATATGGGTGAAGAGAAAGTATTCTCTCCCGCTGAAAGAACTGTTTTAAATTCACGTTGGAATTCCCAACCGAGTAATATTTGTGCAGAATCATCATTGACCACGCAAAAGGGGTGCTGAATTGTTTTTGAGCCGATTGAGAAAGTAATGTTTGCTATTCCGTCATCGGATAATTGATGTTCTGTGTATGATTTTAAAGAAAGGTTTCCGGGAAGTCTTGGAAATCCTTCTGCGATGGATTTTGAAATGACACAAACGGTTGCTCCGCTGTCAATTAAAGTTATATGCTTTTGTCCGTTTATTTCGACGTAAATTACTGGACTCTGGTCAGCTCCGCTGACAGTACCTGCACAAATATACTCTGTATCTTCTTCTTCTGAGTTTTCTTCATCTTTCTGCTTGTTTTGGGATTCTTGCTCAATTTGAGGGAGTTCTGATGTATCTTGGGTGAGTTCTGCTTGTTTAAAAATAATCGAAGACTGAATAGGGGAAGAGTTTGGAGGAGATGGTGGTGGTGGAGGGGGAAGTGGCGGAGATAAAAATCTCACTGTTCGTTTTTCTGTCGGTTTTTCATTGTTAGGATGATACGAAGGGCCTTTGTGGATGTCGTAAGGGTTAAAATGTGGATCAGCCACCGACTGAGTCGGTGGCCCTAACCGTTTAAAGTGGAATTTCCGTTTTGGCTTTGTTGCTGATAGCCATAACCGTTTCCTTCTTGGCCACTTTGTTGATAGTATTGTAGTTGATCTCCATATTGGGGCTGACTTTGTTGGTAAGAGGAGTTGTTCCAGTGAGAAGTTGACTGACCGTAGGGACGGGTGTTATTTTGGCGATTAAAGTTGCCCCTTCCTCGGTTGCTGTAAAAAGTTCTTTGCTGCCCTTGATTTTGTCGGTAAGATCCATTTGAGTAACCTCTACCCCTTGAATTACCATTGGAGTAGTTATTTCTCTGAAACGGGCGTTGTCCTTCAGCTCCTCCTGAAGAACGGCAATTTCTAGCAATGTGGTTAAATTTGTGGCATTTATAGCATTGGAGCCCTTGGTGTGAAGTCCCTGATCTGGGTTGATTGCTGTTCTGATTGTCAGATTGTCGTTGTGGTCGCGATTGTTGTGAAGAAGAAGGGACGGGGGACGAAGATTGTTCTTGTCTGATTGCATTCACGGTGGAAGTGGTCTCCTTTGCAGTTTCTTTTAAGAGAAGCTGCTGCACAAGTGTTTGCAAAGTATCCTTCATGTCCTTGAAGTCCTGCTGAATTTTTATCATTTGGAGTCCTCCACCTGGATTTGAGGGAATTACTCGGCTGTCATCATGTATTTCATACTCACGGACCATATCTTTAAGTCCAGCAAGGGTTGATGGAATCCCCTTCATTTGAATGTATTGTTTAACATGCCCGGCAATGTTACGTAGTAAAAGCTTAACCAAGGTGTTTTCAGGGGTCTCCGTTATCCCTTGCCCCATTAAAATCGTTATCCGAAGTAGGTACGATGATGTCGTTTCATCTTCTGCTTGTTTCTCCTCCATGACATGATCAATGGCCATCTTCGTGGGCGTGTATACTGGAGCGTCTGCTAATAGTTTGGTGACAAGGTCGTCAAAACTTACTTCGGTTTCTATTAATAAATTGGCGTTCAACCTGAACCATTCTGAGAGTTCTTTATTTGTAAAACTATGAAGAAATCCGAATTTCATGTTTTTGTCGTCATAATTCTTCATTTGGGCCCATGCTTTGAATAAAATGACATGCTTGTCCAAGTCCGGCTTGTTAAGCTTGCCCTCATACTTTGGTAAGAGATTCATCGACATTTTGTCGTCTTCGGAGGAGTCCTCCAGCAAAAGATTATCTTCAGATGTTCTTTGCTTCTGTTTTTTCAGTCTTCTTTCTCTCCGCTGTAGCTTCCTCTCCTGTTCGTGCTCTTCTTCTTCCGTTGTACTATCGCTAAACTCAATATCCTTTGGTTTTGAATATCTAGCTAAAATACTCGGAACGGGGGCTAATAATAGGTCTAAAATGGAAGGTTCCGTTGAATTATCAAGATCTTCTTCTATGGAGACGGTATGAGTCTGTTCTGATTCTTCACTAGAAGATGTAAGCTCACTTTCTACTTTAGAGCTCTTTTTATCAATGCTACTTTGCTTGTCTTCCGATTTTGATGAAACGTCCTTGACTTGGGTATTATTATTGCCAATATTCAAATTCTGCAGTTGAGTACTGATTCCGTCTAACTCTGGGGTTGGCCCACCTTTCAGGTGTGCCGGGAGGGTTTGCGTAACACGTTGTGGTGACGAAAGCTCGCCAGAAGGCTCGTCTTCTGTCTCTGAAGTGGTGGATGAAAGTTCTTCCCTTGTTTTATTGTAAAAATAATTTTGATGGGCTTCGATCTCTTCACGAGTCTGTTTTTTGGCAGTGGTTCCCGTGAATGACAAGAACTTTGGTAATGAGGTACACCACTCTTGGAGTGATCTTGAAAATACTGATTTGTTCGTTAATGACTGTGAAAGATGTTTTGAATTTTGTGTGAGTGGTAATTTTACGGGTAGTGGGGGAAGTGGGGGTTTGGCAGCCCTTTGGTTGGGTTTGTGGATATCTGCGTATTGTTTGGCTGTTGGAGGGAGCTCCACTTCCACAAAAGCTGATGAATTTGCTAAAGCTTTAGGTTGAACGTGTTCTGGGGATTTTGGGGCAGTCTGAGAATTTTCACCTTGTTCACCTGTGTTTTCTACAACAATTATGCTCTCTGTTTTGGAATTAGGCTTTTCTGCGTCGGAATCCGTTGTTGGAATTTCGGTGGGATTTGTGGGTCGCTGCACGAAAGATACCTGTGCAATGTTGTCACTTCCGGTTTGGGGAGGATGCTCATTTAAAGGTTCTATTTCCTTTTCGGTTGATTGCGTGTTCATTTGGGTCAACTCGGCATTGTCTTGGTTATATGCAGTGTTTAACTCTTGCACGATGCAGGTTTCATTAATTTTAGATGTATTTATTACCTTATCATGATGGAGTGAAAGCTCCAATTCCACGGGTTTAACAGTTACGTAAGAGAACTCGTCAGCAGTACCCCAATGATCATCTCCCAGAGATGAACGGTCAAAGTCCCTTTGTCTCAAACTTCTATTAAATGGAATTCTCACTGGAGACTGGAGGATTTTTGAAACGGATCCTCCGGAGACCTCAGGGTCATTACTTGGGACGTAATGATTCTGAATAAATGCTGCGTCCGCAGCAGGGTCACCTCCAAGAACTAGTTCGTATTCGGTGTCACTCACAGTGTTAGTAATAATTCTATTTTGATTTACTTCTGATTCAATAATCGAAGCGTTAAAACGTGGATTCACCACATTGGAATTTACTGGGGTAGAAATATTAGGAAAAGTATTAACTCTTAACAATTCACCTATTTGATTTAGGGTTTCACTCAACTCGTCGTTATTTTCTGATTTGGAAGGCTTCCGAAACGAAATATTGTTTTTTGGAACTCTTTTACGCTTTTTCGGTATTGTTATTTCACTTCCGGAATGTTCTGCTGGAAGGTTTTTATTTCTGCGACTTTGTCGTATTTGCGACATTAATGTATCTCACTTAAATAAATCTAAACAAAACCAACTTATTTTTTAGGGTTGTGCAACATTTCACTATTTCTTAAAATATAATGTTTCTAATTATTTTGCTTATTGTTTTTATTTGTAGGAAATCCGAAGATTACATAGAGAAACGAAGGAACGGACGTGTGAGGGATCATACGCCTCGAGAATGGTAAGTTATTTAGAAAATATTGAAAAATTTCATGAATTTTTAAAGTTTTCACTCACTTTAGATCTAATTTTTATGTTTTTATCGTTTAGATTTCTGAGAACGGAAGAGGAAAGCCCGCATCTTCACCAAATAGATTAAGCGTAGATCCGTTAATATGTAATAGCAATTAAGTAGAGAGAGTGATCTGTATGGCTTCCTTGCATAACACTTAATGATCGTTTATTCCTTTGTTCATTACATAATTCATAGTACAGTTCTGTATTGACCTAGTTATACATATATCTATACTATAGTAAATCTATATTATATATATACCGTGCACCTCTCACTACATCGTCATCTCTGTTTCCGTCGCCTTTCACAACAAAGTTTGGTTGGATGAAGCTGTAAGAGTTGGAAAATGTGCAAAAAACTGACGGGTGATCTGAATGGTGACGAAAACGACGAGAAAGAAAGAAGATGATGATGAGAACGGTCCTTAGCAACATTAAATCTGCGTTTTCCACTTTCCGACTTTGTTTACTTAATAATTTCACAAAACATGATTCAGAACAACCATATCTTTCCAGGTATTTATCGAATCGTTTTATATTTTATTTCATTTCCTTGCAAGATAACAGATTGAGAAGTAGTTTATTATAAAAGTAACACTATGTAACTCTTACCTGATTATATTTTACTAAATTATTAATTAAAAAACTTTATTGTCGTATTGTATTTGTATAAAAATGTTGCACTTGCAGGGTTTTAAAAGTAGCATTTAAATTGTTTGAGAATAAATAAACAAGATAGAAATTATCCATAAGAGTCTTAATCAATTTCTACCGTATTAATAAAAGTCTTTTAATCGCGAACTCTTTGTTGCTAGTTTTACTGTGATCTGAAAAGTTCTCAATGATGTGACCCTTCACCTAAAGTAGTTGTTAATCAGATAAAGAAAATATGTTTAAGTTTTTGTTGATGTTCTAGAAACTTTTTGATAGGAAAATAAGAAAGAAGCAAAAAGAAAAGTTGTTTGAGATGAATCATGATGATAGTTATGGACAAGTTCAGAAAAATAAAAAAGCACATGCAAGAAACTTGGAATTGTTTGCTCTTCCTTTCCGTCAAATTTATTTATCGGACATGAAAGGGCTTGAGAATTGTGGCAGGAAAAATAAAGTTTGGAAGAGATATTGTTTCTTTGCAAAGGCTTTTGCTTTTACTTTGAATGATAAAAAAGTATGATTTACTGCAAAAACGGAATATTCAAAGGATGATCGAATTGTAATCAAATTTAGATGCCAAAAGCCAGTAAAATATTTCCACTGATTAATAATTCTAGTAAATTAAAGGTATACCAGTATTTGTCTTTTTATCCCATTGTAAAGATGCATAATCTTTTACGATCCAAATTCTGTGAAAATGTATGAATGTAAAATAAACCATGTTTTTATACCTAAAATGTATTTGACCTTCCATTCACATCTATACCAGACAGTACAATTCATTATTCCCATTTTTGCTTTTGTTTAAATTTAGCAAAACTCAAACAGTAGGCGAAGGCGTTTCCCGTTTCTTTCAAACTTTCTCGACCTTTCAACTCTCCAGACTTTCCAGTCATTAACATCAACAATATAATTTCAAGTTTTCGAAATTGTTACACATTACGAAACAAAATTAAGGGATTTCTCTGCAAAATGCGTATTATTTCCTCTTTGAATTCCAGCATGAAAGAAAGGAAGGCACACGTGACTGGCAAATGCAATAACTATTCAATATCCAAAATAATAAAGAGAATCACGCGGGATAAACTAAATTTAAAGCATTTTATTACAGCTCCCTTCAAAAATGATAATGTTTGCAATGTTACATATTGAGAAAGAGGAAAGTAGCAAAAAAAGAAACGTTCTCTTTTTCTTCCGTTTTTTTCTGGTAATCCTATTGCTCCTCCTGAAATTGAACGGAAAAGCCTGACTGGAATACAAAATTGGAGAGTAAGTGCACACACATTGCAAAAGAACGTGAATAAAAAACCTCTTTTCCTGTTTTCCATGCACTCTCAAAGTCAAAGCCACAAAAACTCCAAAAGACTTGTCATTTTCTAATAATCTCTTTTTTAAATGCTGAATATGAATTATGGACCTGACATACTTCCCGAAATGGATTGTTATTTAATGCAAAACATTAACGTGATCTTGAAGAGAAAAACCACTAAACCCGGCGGCTGTGCTCTTTTAAAAATTTGCATTGTTGAATATGCAAGCCGTGTGTCTCTTGAAGTTTACACTAATAACAGATCAAAACCCAGAATTGACAATGAAAACTGAGGGAAAATCTTAAATACGTGCACATCATGGCATAAAATAAGCGGATATATATAGACATATGAATAATGAAATTAGATACTTTTCTCTGTAAGAAACTGTATAAAGACCCTAAAAACGTACGCAACACTCCTTTCATTATTTGGCGTCATTTTTTCTGGAGCCCCTGTCAACCCGCAACAACTCTGAAGGATGATTTCAGTTTTCTTTTTTTATGAAATATTTTTCTTATGCTTTAATTACATAAATATTGTGCTCAGAGCAAATTTGCAAATTTTGATAGTAATTTATAATATAACTTTACCACTATAATTTTTACCTAACTGTTATACCTGCCTAATTATGATTTGTTTTTGTTCAATTAGATTCTAATTGGCGTGTTTGTTACTCCATTTTTAATTTTTCCCTGAAAGTTTCAAATTTGAAAAAATGTCTGATAATGAGACATATCCATTTCTTCCCTTTCAGCCATTTTAGAAACAAATTTTCAGATTCATAAAATCTATTCTCGCACTCGCTAAGAAATCACCTTTTCTAATGAGGTTGCATAATGGCGTGTTTTCCACAGCTATATAGACAAAGACATTACAAAGCATCATAAAAATATTCTTTCGTGAAGGGATTTTTATTAAAAGGTTGCAAAGACATATTTCTTTCCACTCCGTCGGCATTTCAGTTGCGAGCTCATCATTTCATATCATAACTAATGTTTTTTATTTCTCAGAGATTTTTCATCATTTCTGTTCTGAGACAAGTAAGAACTTTTCATGAGGAAGAGGATAAAGCAGAAATCGAGGTGGATCGAAAAATTATATTTTATCGTCTTTTCACTTCTATTTCACTCAATTTTAGTTTTTTGCTTGAATTATTCAGCGGACTTGGAGGAACCCACTGTGTTTACGACAGCAGTAAAAAACGTTTACAGCTACCTTATTCCCTTTTTGTCAACGTGTCCATCACTTTCCTCCAAAATGTTTCAAAAATTGTAAAAGTCGCCGGGTCTTTCAAGTTCTTGGTCTCTGGACCTGGTGCTTGTAACATTCTGTTAATCTACTACCTTGAGACAAAATCTATTACAAGTTATTGTAGGAAACGACGATTCTAACTAAAAAACTAAAACGTGCTGTTACGAAAATCTTTCGTCTACATGAAAAGATATGACCTTACAAAAAACGTTTTAATTTCAGCCATAATGTAAAAAAAGATGTAAGAGGTGATGGCGACAAAAAACAGCTTGAGATTTAGTTTTATTTAATTTTTTGCTGTTTCTACCTATCTGAGTGAATATGGATTCATAAAAAACAGAACAAGGAAAAATTGATAAAAGAGAAAGTTATTTGATAAGAGAAACGGTTAATAAAGCTTGGATGATTTATGTTCATTGACTAATACTGAATGGTTGTAATGTTTACATTTTTTAATGAGAGGTTAAAATCTCTTGTAAGGAAGTTTGAATGGCAACAAAGAAATTATGATACCACTTTTGTTGATTTTTATTCAGCATTTTATTCAGTGGAACATTGAATCTTTCATTTGACTTAATACAAATACTTCAAAAATATAAATATGGATTCAAAATTTTCAATTTGACAAAATTGTAATTTAAAAAATATTACAAGCCGACAAAAGATTATCCGTTTACTTATAATTTCAATAAACTTAGATTGGTTGAGAAGGGTAGCAAAAACATATGAAGATGTTGTCAGGACTCACTTTGACATGAGTGACAGTGACGATGGCAATTGGATTGAAGTAGAAACATTTTTAGTTGGTATCGTATTTAAAGTTTTCAAATAAATATCCATGCGCAGTTCAATAGTCGCCCGGCTCCTTGTAAAATCGTGTTTCGGTGTTTTTCAAAATGACATTTCCATCTGTAATTTTCAATTTCAGATTTGACAACAAAAATAACATTGGCAATGATAAATGAAAAAGAGTAAAAACATTTCGCAACTGTACAAACTTTGTAATTCAGGTTTACAACAATTTTAGTAATTATAGATGATTATCATTTCAATATTTTAGTTTTTAAAATGATTTCAATTTGTAGTCAAAACTATGTCTAGAAATCAAGAGACTAGCCTAAGCTGCGTTGTTACTTTTTATATATCGAAAGCAGAGCTGTTTTTGCTTTAAATGATTAGTCTTGACATGCTTATTGTTTGAAAATGGGACTTAGCCGGGATGCAGCTTGATTGTTGTAATTACAATTTCTGGATTTTAGTTTTACGCCAAATTGCTATTATTTTGCATCTTTAGCAGAGATGAAAAAAGATTTTTTGGCTGGTGTGTTTTAACACTGAATCAAATATTAAATCATGCGTCCAATGATTTTGTGGCCATTTCGTCTCAAAATAACTTTTGCTTTAGCTTCCCACATAATGTACACAAAAATGATTATTATCAGCTGTGCGAAAGTGATTCTGTTATAAATAGTCTGTTTCACCGTTGTGATTTCCTTTTCTAAAATATTTATGAATATTTTTATGTGTGGTCGTATCTTTCTAAAAATATTCAAACCTAGCAAATAAACTTGTATTCTCCTATTTCTTCATTTTTTCTCACATTTTTAAAGAGGAAAAAAGTTTGAACTATTTTTACAGCTTGTTAGCCTAAGCACCGTTAAAGGTTTCTGGTTGGGCGAGCATCTTTAATACTTGAAGATTTATCAAGGCAATCTATTTCTATGTAACCAGATTTTAATAAACATGCAAATTTTTACAATGCAATAAAATTGGTTAAAACGCATTCAACCTGATAAGCTATTAAAGTCTTATAAAAATTGTAAATTGAACGAACTTTTAAATTGTATCAGGTAATATCTAATTTTCCAGTTCAGATATTGTAAGAAAATTTTAATAAATCTGTATTATCAAATCGAGCTTCCACAGGATATTAGATATTTGTATTGTAATAGGGCGGGACTAACCCGGCGATTAGTTCACCAACGGGACCTTTTCGCACTTACCCTCTGATGCATTTTCATACTCCTTATTTTCATCCTCTCTTAGAGACGGACAAGCCCTCTAAAAGAGACCCACTCACAATATGGCACTTCAAACTGGCGCTAGAAAAACGAAGAATCGCCAGATTTTCAGCGCCTTTTCAGTTAATGGGCCACCTACCCCGTACTAACACCGAGCCGGGTAGGATTAGGTGGGTTTTAAGGATTTTGCCTTTTTGGACTCAGCCCGGGGTCGAACCCGAGCGGCAATTCCCTTAAGTGCAATGCTCTAACACACACCCCTAGAGCGCCTACCTTGATATTAGATATGCTCAGAGTGTTCTTCACCCGATCTTGGAAAATATATCGAGCAGGCTGTATTCCTTCATAATTTTGAAACTTGAACTACATAATCAAGTATCCTTTAAAAAACTGGGGGGATTCTGTTGTTGAAGGTGTTAACAAATGTAATGAAAGATGTCAGGTTTTAAAAGAATTTAATATTTCAAGCACGGGACGGGGGGACAACATTTCCAGACTCATGAACATATTGATGTAGTTATTACATCGTCACCTTTGGAGATATGACAAGGCTGATGTTGTTGAAGATACGCTCTGTGATATTTTAGGTGTGGTCTTATCTTTTACGTATTTATTTAAAGCCAACTTTACCAAAAATATTTAGCAAATATACTTGGATTCTCATTTTTCTTTATTTTTTGTCACATTTTTAAAGAGGGAAAAGGATTGAACTATTTTTAAAGCTTGTTGGCCTAAACACCGTTAAAGGTTTCTGGTTGGGCGAGCATCTTTAATATGCAAAGATGACTGAAATGATGCTTCCATATGTAACCAGATTTTAATAAACATGCAAATTTTTACATTGAAAATGTAATAAAATTGGCTAAAACGCATCCAACCTGATAAGCTATTAAAATCTTATAAAAATTGCAAATTGAACCCACTTTTAAATTGTATCAGGTAATATCTAATTTTCCGGTTCAGATATTGAACTAAGAAATTTTTAATACAATCTGTAATATCCAATCAAACTTCCACCAAAAATTACAAATGCTTAGAGCATTTTTCACGTTTCTTTGGAGAATATCAAGCAGGCTGTATTTCTTCATAATTTTGAGACTTGTGTTACATAATCAAGTATCCTTCATAAAACTGGGGGGATTCTGTTGTCGTTGAAAGTGTCAACCAATGTAATGAAAGATGTCAGGTTTTCAAAGAATTTAATATTTCAAGCACGGGACGGGGGGACAACAGAACATATTGATGTCGTTATTGCATCGTCACCTTTGGAGATATGACATGGCTGATGTTGTTGAAAATACGCTCTGTGAGATCTTTTTCTGAGTTTTCAAGTTGTAGAAGAAACCAGTACGGATAGATACTCGGGCCCATTTGAAAATCTCATCTTTTCATTTCAAAATCCATAGAAATAGATGAGATTGTATCGGCAAGACTGAGTTTTCCTACAAGTATCCAAAGACTCGCACTATTTTTTCCTTTACATGTTTTTGGAATTTGAATTGAATCTGACGGAAAATTTTGAATAGTTGGTGTTTATTAGATTTTTTAGGAGAAACCATCAGCAACTTCCACTTCTACAATCACAAAAGGACACAAGACATCCAAAATAGGCCCAATTGCTACAGAAATATGATCTGGATTCTTTAAAAACATATTCTTATGCTTAACTTGAATAGAAATGTAACAGTATCCGCTTTTTCTGGTATTTTCTACTGCTTTGTCAGTATTTCTAGAGTTTATTCTAATTGGAAAATACGAACACTTTGCAGGTACTCAAATAAAATTCTTTCTCGTACACACTTGAAGAGTCTAGCATTTCCTTCAGTATTTCTAAGAAGTAATTATATTTAATTAAATTTACAACGACAGGTTTCTAAATAATTACTTCTCCCGTAACATTTTTTATTTTGATGGTTTATTTAGAATATACATTGTTAAATACGAAATCCATTTCCTACTCCAATTCATGCCTATTAAATTCTTTTGTAATTATGTACAATTTTTATGTATGTGCAAGTGGGAGATCTTTAAAAAATTGATTTCTAGTTTCAAATATTCTATTTACCGCCGTCACTCTCTTTAATTTTTTTCAGAACCTACTTTTTAATCAGTGAATTATCCTTTAGTTCCCCCAAAATTCAACGATTGGAAAGAGATTTAAGTGTGAAATTGATTTCCTGGGCAGTGTGACTCGTGCTTTTGTCCAAACTTGAGTTTAGCGTAAAGTACAAAAAAATGCCTACTAAAGTAACGGAAACTGTGGTAAGGTTTATTTGTAAAGTTTTAGTTTCTTCCGCCAATAAAATAAAAAGTGGTTTTAATTATTTTGATTTAGATAATTAAACTGCATTTTTATATTATTAAATTAATTTCAAAAAGTTAAATAGAAAATCAAAGTTATTTACAAAATCCAATTCCTACCTCTTGTTTTTGCATTCAAAATTGGTTTGCACTGAAAACAAAATCTATCTGTTATCTCCCTCCGTTTTATCGATTTTCTCCAAAGCAGTATCCTTTACCATCAATAAATCGTATTGAAGGCAAAGCTGTTCCCGTTCACTTTCTTTAAAAACGGGAATATAAAAACAAAGAAAAGGTGATCGTAACATTTTCCCGACTTTGTAGAAGGGTTTACGACTGGGAAAGAAGGGGAAAGTGCTTCGATGTAATTAAAATTAGACGATGAAAGAATACTCCACTCCCAAACTTGTGCATAAGCTATGAAGCCACCTTTTTCCACTTCTCTTTTGTTATCTAGATAAGAGTCCTGCCACCACACTCCTGGTAAATTTTATTGCCAGGTTGCTTTTCGGAAGAGTTTTGGGAATAACATACTTTTCTATCAATGTATTTGTCCAGTATTTGTTGGGTTTGCAAAGTCAACTATTCCAAACGGTTTGAAAGTAGAGAAATGGGAAAGGTGGGTAAAGTTGGTGGTGAAAATGTTATCGATTGTTCATTTCATTATATGGCATGTCTATTAATTAATTAAGAGTTTATTCTTTTGTGCAAGAATGTCCAGCGGATTGTTTGAAGAGGAAGACTGACCATTACGATGATTATCTAAAAAATGAAATGAAAATGACATAATACATTTAAATAGTTTGATTCAACAACTTCCTCAAGAAATCTTTACCGCAATAATTGCGCAATAAAAAGAAAAGAACACTGTCATTATCGTCATCATCATACCGTCTCTGTCTCCATTTCAGTAATTCATTTGACTTACGAGGATAATAAATAATTTCCTTTTCTTTCCGCCTCTCCTTTCACTTTATATAAACCTGCAGTGAAAGAAACGAATATTATCCTAACCCTCTTCTGAGATATTTAAGTATTTTCCTTTTTCACCACTACATTAGAAAATATAGAAAGGAAATGTGAGGAAAATTAAGTGAAAAATCCAAAGAAATAAATAATTTTATCCACTTGTATGATTACATTCATACCACTTCCTTTCTCATTTTCTCTTAGCCACTCATCCTCAACATATTTTATACTTCCGTAAATAGACTCCAGATTTTATTTCTTTCTATTGAAATGTAATCATAAATGAGATAGTAATAGTGAATGTAATGCTTTTCTATTGCCTATTGTCGCGTTTTCCTCTAAGAACCCTAGAAAATATTCTGTTTCCTTCAGCATCCTTTTTAGACGTACGACTACTGATTTTGAGAATTCTTGTGTAAGTGTGAGAGAGAGTGAAAAGAGTGTCTCTGGAGACCTTTTTCTATTGGCAACGGCAAACACGAGTGGGAAAGTTTTTGAGAGAAATGGTAACAAATTCGTGTTTTTGTGAGATGAAACCGTGAAGTTAAAATCGTTTTCTCTAAACTAAAACTGCATATAGGTATAAAGATTATCATGTTTGTACAGCCTGTATTTTTCTAAAAAAGGTTCAAATCCACTCAATGAGACCACAATGATGAAAATATGCAAAAGTATTTTCAACACAAACAGAAATCCGCAACAAGGAAGCACTTAGTATTAAATGGAATTGTACAAAATAAGACTTATTTTAAAGGCTTATAAAAGATCTAACATTAAAGTCGTATTTTAATGATTTTTTTCTTTTTAATCAGCTTTCAGTGGCTCTTCACTAAAAAGTACTTTTTAAAAACTCTTTCTTTTTAGAGTCTTTTGTTTTGATAGAAGGAGCGCTTGTTATGAAGGAAATTTGATAATGTTTGCTACTTTGTAATGATAATGATGATGGGAGTGCAAGGATGAAAGGCAAAAGGGCTCTGGGCAATCGTAATATAATATTACACTTGATTTCTCCAGCAAGATACTTTCTTTTTCTCTTGCTTAAGCACTTCCATTTTGCGTCCTTTCAACAATGTTTATTTCAATATTGATTTTTCCTCGAAATCGAGAGATCGTCGCTCGAAAAACGTTATTTGTACGGTTCATTTTAAAATTTCCATCAAGTTACAAGCTCATCATTATACATGGATTGGGGAAAAGAAAATGGATGTCAACGTTGATTAGGAACGGTCTAATAAACACAGATGAAAAAATATGTTTGGACTAAAAATTTTAAATTTTTGTATCAAAACAAAAAGAGAGCTTGTCATGTATTTTTATTCATGACATTGTCCGACGTTCACTTTTACGCACGTTTGCCTCGAATGGGAAACGTACTTCAAAATCTTCATTTTTTAAAGTCCTTTGAATGCGAATCAAAAATAATAACGGGATGGTTACAGGTTGTATTTTTTCTAATTCATTTCCAACTTGTTTACTACAATAGACTTGTGCTAAATTTGCAAAAACAAATTGAGCAAATATCACTTCTCTTGGTAAAACAATATCTAAATACATAAAAAAGTACATATTATAAACAAATATAACTTTTAGTATTTTAGGAGTATTAAAAGAGACTAGGAATTAATGATAGGAAAAGTAATAGAAGAAATCGTGTGTACGATGCCCATTAGCTGAGTCTTTATAGGTGGGGAATATCCTCTCTGTAAATTGGCTAAAGTGGATTGCCACGATCGTTCTCTTCTTTGGGTGCAGCTATGTCTGCTGAGCTCAGCAACACTAATGGCTGTTCTAAAGTAGCTTACTCCTAACGGAGATATTCTCTATCGGAGAAAGAAGTTTAATATTTTGGATTAGCAAACGTTTTAGGGAAGATTTTCCAGAAATATGAAAGGGATTGAAATGGTTTGTGATAGAAAGAAATTGTGAGCTTTTTCTATGGATAGGATTGGAAAGTGAGAGCTCAAGGGAAACGTGGCTTTGCAAACAGAAATGCACTTTTGGACATGATATCGTCGACCTGTATTCTAATGTTATTACGCTGATGTTCTGTAATGAAATGTAATGTTTGACAGGATATCATAAAGACCCTCTCGTTTTTCTGTCTGTTGCTTCTTTTTGGCCACTTTCCCTGACAATGACAAAGTTGACGCCAAATGGAAGGGAATTGGCAATTAATTTTATCTGAAAAGTAGAAATCCATTGAAGCTGTAAAGGGGATAAATAGCTGGAGAAGGGAGAGCGCTAATTATAGGAAAATAAACTAATATTAGAAAGGTTAAAAGTTTTCTAATATTAGAAAAAATGTACTTGGAAAGTTGTCGGGAGTTAGATAGAACTAGATAGAAAGCAACTAGTACATTCCTGGCTGCAGTCTTATTTTTGTATATTTATTGCATTAACGCCAATCCATTACTAAAGTATAAGTATTAAACGAGTTTATGGAAGGTATTGATCCAAATTTCAATCATAGTATGAAAAAGTAAAAGATATAAATGAATTTAAATATATAATGAATAATCACACAAAATTAATAAAACAAAGCTTAATCAAAAATGTGCAAAACTACTGATTGCTAACTTTACTGCGTCCATTTTGAAGGGAAAAAATAAATTTATTATAGATAAACAGAAATGATAAATACACAATTATTATTTAGGAAAGCCGCCAATTAAGTTTTTATTGTAAATAATTTATTGCAAGTAAATAAGATGGCAACCCTTTTCCTACATTGAATATAATTGCAAAATAAAATTATAACTGATTTTATGTAGATACGATTATGCAGTCAAAATTTTCCCTGGAAAAATGGAATTGAAATAGAAAGGATCAATAGTTACATCACAATTACTTATGGGAAATCATTTTAACATCTACTCAACCCTACAAACCAAGTTCATTTCTCGCCAAACACATTTTCTTCTACCTTTTCTATTTACGTTTCTCACAAGGTATGACAAGAACCACCAAAAGACAAGAAACGACAGTTTTGATGATGATACTCATAATAATAATTTTGTTGCTTGACTTTCGTAGTTTTGGAAGTAACAGAGCCACTTTCTGTATTTCCAAACAACTCCAAACCCTATGTTTTTGTCTTTTTATATTTTCCCTTGTTTTGTATTCAAGACGTGAAGTTAATACCGTTATTAGGGTGTGTTCTTCCAAGTTATTAAAGCCAGCACAGCTATTTCCTTCCACTCTGGATACTTCAAAAAATTACCTCGACGTGTCTTCAACACTTAGACATTTTGAACAGCTGAAATACGCTCTAAATCGAGCACTGACATTTGATATTTCACGAGGAACGCTTATTCTTTTGCATTTCTTTTTAGGGAAAATGACTTACATAATTTTCCCACTTTTGTACAAATACTGACCGGCTTCCTCCTATAATAGTATCAAGAGAAAAAATAGGCCATTGTCAATTTGATATTGGTTTTGCCTTAACTTACTTCTTTTTCAATTTAATTTGCTTTCTTTCTCTTCCTTTCTTTGTCACTCTTTCAATCTACTTTTTCAGATAATGGAATGCCGTCAATTCAAAGGAGAAGCTTTCTGCATTGCTGCAATCCTCCTTTTTCCATTTTTCAGAGCACACGCAACGGAACTTAATTATGCGTTGATAAGAATGGAGGTTTTTATAATTTTTTTAAAAAAGTTATTTTGATCAAGGTTTAGGTTGTAATGCTTCAGTCAAGTAAATACGTTAGCTCTTGTAAATAAAATATCTTACCTGAAGACAATTACAGAATAGAAAATATTTAATTGGGTCTAGTTCTGAGAAGAAAAAGTGGCTGATCTTCTTTTGCTCTTTAAAGCAAAATATATTTCTCTTAAAACTGTGTCTTTCAAGGTAAAATTTTGTGTGTGGGCTTCATGAATTTTTAAACCGTTCATGAATATTTACTTCGGGGTTTGGTCAGCCAATAGGCACACTCAAACCGTCATTTTAAACTTAGAAAAGAGGAAAGTTTCGTTGAAAAAATTCTGTGCTTTCTAGCAAGCTTCGTTTAACCATCTCCACCGCAAGATCTGCACTTTTGGCATTTACCCTTCACTCTTTCCTTCTTGGATTCTTTTCATATGAGACAGGAAAGAAAAAAAACGTTAAAAAACTAAATTCTTTTCAATTATTCCCTCGCGACCTTTTATATTTTTGTGTGCGTAAGGAGCTTTTCATTTTTATTTTAATGGAGTAAAGGAGTAAGCACACTACACTGCTGACAGCGGCTGTGAGTGGGAAAATCCAACTCACAGCGGCTTCTTACTTTGTTTTTGTGCACACTACAAAACTGTATGTGAACAGACAAACCAAACGCTGTCAACTTATAAAGCATATTGGGACAAATTTCCCCCTGAAGGAGATTCCCACCTGAAAAATTCCCCCCTAAGGATAATTTCCACCGGGGGGAAGTTCCCACCATAGAAAATTTCCCCCCGTGAAAAATCCATAATGAGGAAGACTCCCCCCAGTGGAAAGTCCCCACCAAGTAAAATTCCCCCAGTGGAATATCCCCACAGAAGAAAACTCCCCCCAATGGAAAGTCCCCACAAAATAAAATTCCCAATAGTAGAAAGTCCCTACCAAGGAAAATTCCCCCTTGGGAAGTCCTCACCAAGGAAAAGTACCCTGAGCGGAAAGTTCCCCAGTGAGAAGTTTCCAGAATTGAAAATTTCCCCCGGTGGGAAGTGTCCATCCATGAAAACTCCTTCTTGTGCGTAGTCCATGTGTGAGTGGTGAGTAACATTGTGTAATTTTCCTTATTGTGACTTTCCACTAAGGGAAATTTTCCTTATTGGTAACTTTGCTGGATGAAATTTTGTTTGGTTAGGACTACCCACTAGAAAAAATTTTCCTTAGTGGGTACTTCCCACTGGGGATAATTTTCCTTGGTGGAAACTTTCCACTGGGGGGAGTTTTCCTCGGTGGGGATTTCCCACTGGGGGATTTTACTTGGTGGGGATTTCCCAAGGGAGGAAATTTTACTTGGTGGGAATTTTCCACTAGGGGGAGTTATTGTCCTCGGTGGGCATTTCCCACGGGGGGAAATTTTACTTTGTGGGGACTTTCCACTGGGGGAAGTTTTCCTCGTTCTGGATTTCCCACTGGGGGAATTTTACTTGGTGGGGATTTTCCACTGGGGGAGTTGTTTTCCTCGGTGGGAATTTCCCACGGGGGAAAATTTTCCTTGGTGGGGACTTCCCACCGGGGGAAATTATACTTTTAGGGGGGAATTTTTCAAGTGGGAATTTCCTTGTAGGTTGTGATCATTTAACCGCTAAAGTTGTCTGCCATATGTGAACAGAGAGACAGCCGTGGCTGAGAGCAGAGGGAACTTGCCTCTCACAGCGGCTTCTCGCTTATAGTGTGCACAGAAAAAGCCGGCTGGAGTTTGCTTCTCCAGCTGGCTTTAAAGCTGTAAGTTTGCTTACACCTTAATGCCATTAATGGATTTTATTGTGAAATTGCCTAAATAAAGAAAAAGGTGCTACGTTGCAATGAAATGCTAAATTATACAATAAAATAAAAACTTTTAAAATTTTAAAAAGATTTCCATGATTTTTATTTTCAATTGCAGACACTTTTATCGACATTGATCACGTTTTTGTTCTCTAAACAATTCTAATGTTTTTTATTGTGACATGAATGATTTAGAGAACAAAATTCCATTAAAATAAGCTCCCTACAATGGAAAGTTTACTTCTCCAGGTAAAATCATAGCTAAAACACTAAAAAAAGGTTATGAAAGGGAAAGAAAAAACAACAAATCCTTCAAAGTTTTTGTTTGAGTGGTGATCATGAAAAGCCGTCCATTTTCCTTCTGACTCCACACTTAAAACGTTTTGGAGAGTGGACAATGTTGATAAATGCGGAAACGAGAAGAGATAGAAATCCGAATTAAACCTTTCTTTAAAGGCCATTAATACAAAACAATGCTTTGAGGGCGATCCAGTACTTTCTAAAATTGCTTTTCGTTTTTTAATTAAAATAAAATTAATTTTTAGAATGGTTAAACAATCAACAGTTTTGATGTCTCTACTTTTTTATTTTACATCACAGCCAAGTTAAAGTAGGAGATGCGTAAGAAAAATTTGATTTTAATAATTTTTCACATTTGATGAACTTTTTACTTTTCAACGCAGTTTATAAATTTAAGAAAGTATTTATGCATTAGGCAGAGACATGCTTGGGTTTTGGGATAAAATGGTCCCAGTTGAAGTTCATAAAAAAGGAGAAGGATCTTTTTGTAAGTTGAACCTCACTTTAAACTTAACCACATTATTTCTCCATTAGTTTCTGGATTTACATTTTTATACAAGCCAGTCATTTAAATTTCCAATAGTAGTTGACATTTTTGTTTCACGTATTAACTTCCTTGAATTAATGGAAAACTTCCGATTCGGTTCATGAACTTTATTAATTTCCTCCTCCTCTTTTCTTCAATCCAATTCCAGTCTTTATGGTGACTTTCCACGTATTAATTGAATTTTGGGGGAAATTACGGTAAAGTAATTTGACTTCCTTTTCACCAGCTTTTCTTCCTTCTGCAGCTCTTTTTACGTAAGTAATAGATATTATAAAAATCCCTTTTCTAGTTCCAATTTTGTTTGAATATCGTTTCCGTTTTTCTTGTCTTTACCCGCCCATTATATTCTATTATTCCATGAAATCCAACTTTTTGACGGTCTCTTTGTGTGGAATTCGGACGAAAAGAGTAAGTTTGATTAGGATCTATTGCTTTCAATAAATCGGTTTCCTCTTTTTTCTCCTACAAACTTCTTTTTAAACCTTCATACTGTAGCAGCTGCCATGTTAAACTGTGGTAAAAAGTTAAAGCAGAGAAAGAGAGAGAGAATAAATAATAAAAAGAAGTCCAACTGTAACATTTATACAAAAAGAGGGCATTTACACTGGAAAAGTTGTCAGAGAAGGTTCAGAAAGGTATATTCTCTTATTCCTCTAGCTTAATAAAAAAGTAATGCCTGAGTGACTGTTGCAGTGAGAAGGATAGAAATAACTGAAAATACTTAATAAAAAGAGGGAAAGGTAAAGAAAGAAGAAAGGCTGGTGTAGCAACTCTTTTTTTGCATGGCTGAATCCAAAATAAAAGAAGAGAACAAGGATGGTTTGAGAGAAAACGAGAGAAAGTCGACCAGCAGACGGTAAGACGGGACTATGATTGATATCGGTAAAAAAACTTAGAGATTTTCGTTCTCTCTGTTGTACTTCGTTGATTTCTTTTCCTCATCACCTTTCTCAATTCAAAATGCACAAACAAGGTGGGTGGAGTAAGAAAATTGCAAAACTAACGAAATACATGCTCAACTTTTACATTTTTTTACAGATGACGATGATCTTTTGTATAATCGCCCTCAGCATAGAAACTCACAAAAATAATAACGACATACAATTAATTGTCCCCATTTGATTTTTTGTTTTTCCTTGTGATCAGCTATAATTAACAATTTTTAATTAAGCTATTTACTTGGGCAAAGTAATATTATATAAAAAGTTCATGAATGAAGCTTTACCTCTCCACTCTTTTCCATTTTTATTAGAACAATGAATACTTTTAAATTTTAGATTCGAATTAATTTGTAATATTTTTCTAAGGTTGTTTTCCTTTGGAAGATTTATTCGCCCTTTTGAGTACCTTCATCCTCTTTTGGAAAAGGGAAAGCAGCAGAGCTTGAAATACTTTTTTACTTTTTCCTCTAATCTAAACTATTATGTTACCTTTCACAACTTTCAAGAGCTCGGAATAGAATGGAATACTAGCGGAAAATTTGCCTAGGAAAAAGTTTTCTACTGACTTGTGCACTTTTCTATTTTCCCCTCACTCCGGCATAATTTCCCTGCAACTCTACACAAGACATGCACGCGGGAAAGACAATAACTCTTCTTTTTTGCTCTACTCCCCGCCTTTTGAACTTTCACTGGGAAATCGTATTTTATTCCTATCTAAATGTATGCAAAGCAACTTTGTAGGTAAAAATAGCAAATTTGCTCTTATATATACCACCCCTGGATTCATATTTTCGGCTAAAGGTAAAGGGTAAATAAGAGAAAGGCGTTTTTCATACAAACTAAAGCTTCATGAAGGAGCCAAGGCTTGTGTCTTCCTCTTCAACCTCATTTTTATTATAGAAAATAATGCGTTATGAGGTAAGATTGTGGCGACAAATGAATCGTAAACTTTTCAGGTTCGCAAGTAAAGTTAAGAAAAGGAATCTTTTATCCATTTTTTCTGAAGTTATAAGTACAACGTGATGGAAAGTCGAGTTTTTCTCATGTTTTTAGAGTTTGACATGCAAAAAAGTGAAGGAAGGTGAGGAGGAAGATGTTTGTTAGAAGAAAGATGAAGAAAGATTTGTGTAAAATCACAAGTTTATCCTTACAAAACTAAAAGGTGGATTGAAGACTTTGTTTTTCTTTCAAAGTGATTTACCAGTTCTTGAGGTGGATGGGATCGCTAATGTTTTGGATGAAAATAGTTTAGAAAAAATAGGTCTTTCGAAATGTTTAAAAAATGGATTTTACAATGGCTCCGTTAAAATTCTAAAAATAAAGCTTAAATTAAATTTCACAAAGATCTGATATCTAGTGCTTTGTAGCATTCAAAACATTGTCATTAAATATCTTGACTAGTCTAGACAGAACATTTCTGATTATTACTATGCAAAAACATTAGAAACAGCGATTTCAGCTTTCTCTGTCTCTGGTCACGAAAGAAAATAGCCAACTTCAGAGATTGCTTTTAATGACAAATAAAATTAAAATCCGCTTGTTTGGAGACAAGATGGCGAGTTTTGAAAGTTTTCGATGAAGACGGAGATGATGGTTTTGCTGTCAATTATGATGTGGATTGTGATATTGTGCAAAACTTTTGATAATGTCGCTGCTTTTGTTGACAAGATTACTTTGAGTTTGTCACCTTGATACGACTCGACACTGGATAAAGAAAAGAAGTTTGAGTGGATATTCGGAAAGGTAATTGGAAAAAAAGAAACTCCATTTCTAGGAGATTATCAACAAACAAAAAAGGTAACCGGAAAAGTGATAAAAACCCGGGTAATAATACGTAATAACAATAACATAAAAAACTGTCCTTTTAACTGTTTTTCCTTCGTGTTTTTAACAACTTCATTTTGAAATAATTTGGACAAAGAACATGTTACGTAAGACCTCATTTCCGGGTTAAAAGTATACTAAAACAGAATAAAAAATTGTTGATGATGTAAAAATGCCAGGCATATCCATAGAACCATCATAGAGAGGAACCGGCGAACGGCAACGTCGTCGTCAGCAGTATTAAACTACTTTCTACACAATCGTTATATGTTATTACTCCCTTTGCAACCAAAATGTTAGCTGACGCACGGTCCATAGTAAAAGTAGGAAAGTAGCGGAGGGTATTCAAATGCTTTGTACAAATATCCTTTCTCGGTTTTATGTGTGGAAGGAGTTAAAAAAAGAGAGCACCGTTTCGAGTTATATTTCCATTCTTTTCATTTTTCCTCTTCACTGCTACTTCGCCTCTGCTCTGGAAACATCTTCCTTGACAAGAAAGCAACGTGAGGAGGTGGGAAAGAATTTCGATAAATTGCAAGAAAGAGGGGAACATTGCCAATTTTGACAATTTTGCTAATTAAGCTAAATACTAAACAAGAATTTTATTATATATTTTGTGTTTTCAGTGCAGACTTTCAGTGCAGTTTTTGAGTTTGGAACGTACTACTTGAATTTATTTTTAAAAACTTTCTCCACGATTTTTGCAAAGGATGAGAATGGATTGAAAACGTACTTCAAGTCCTGCGTAACTTAAATCCTATTGAAATTAGCAATTGCTGGACAAAGACCTGGATGCACTCTTCAAAACATTTCCCAGTTCATCCAAAGCAAAAAGGGGAGAAGGAAATTGTTAAATTAAAACTATTTTTAATTTACATTAGGTTATGTTAATTAGGCATAATTAAATAGAACTGAATTATTAATTTTGTATTTTAGCTTCAGATCTGTATGACCAATAAAATTGTTACGCATAATTATGAAGGCTCATTTTATTAATTTGCATTTTTCTTGCGACTTGCATTGAAATTGCATATTTTAAACAAATACTCATGGAATATTAAAATTATTAATATTACATTTCTTTGGAACAATTCTCCATTCAGATATTTGCGAATATAACTTTCAAGCGCCGCTGACGTATGCTTGCAGGATTTTGCATTGTATTAAATTAGGTTCCTTGTTATAATGGAGCTTAAATTTTAAAAAAATTAAACGATTGAACAAAACATTTACAACGCTACATAGAAGAGATGCCCGTAATAGCGTAGAAAAGTCCTGCTCAGATTCCAATCCCTATTTTGAACACCTCATTATGAGCCAACGCCAGCATAGTAATCTGGAAAGAAACACAATTCTGTAATGCGATGTGGTGGCGATTCAATTAAAAATCCAAACTCAATTAATAAAATCTCATGTATCATTGTCATCCGCTACTTGTATTACATCTGAAAATAATGAACAAAATCGTACCTGAGCACAGAATATGACAACATCTAAAATTGCACAAGCAAAACCGCAATGTTTAATAACAACTAAGTCTGCAGAAGAAAGTGTTAGATCGGGTGAAAGGGGAGGCATTGCTGGATCCACTTCAACTACTTTCAGTCCCTTTACCTCCTCTTGCCGAATATGAGATGGAGAAACAACAGATTTAATAAACTTTTTCTAGGATATTCGTTGGGGAGAAAACAATTGCAATTCTGGGTTAATTCTACCTCCAAAAGATCTCATCAACCTTTTGAGAAATGTTGTAAGGAATTTCGTCTTGAAAAACCTCCCAAGATTCAAATTATCTTAATAGTATGTACTAATTAAGTAAAATCAGAAATATATTAAGGGTGGTTTATTCACAATTAATGTCAAAAAAATTTTCGTATCGTCTTCATTCGAATCTCATTTGAATTGCAATAAGCACAGTACAAAACTATGGATTCTTTTTCAAGTTAAACATTTTTAAAGTTCAATTCTGACAGCAGAATCAGATT
>JAANSO010000419.1:0-34125 GCA_036507315.1 Lepidocyrtus fimetarius
TTCAAAACTCCGTCCAAAAATAAAAAATCTGCAATTTTGGCAAAACCTGTAATGTGGTTTTGCATAAGAAAAGCATGTAACAACTTGTCTCACATTGCCCCAATGCAAACCAGCCAATGAGAGACAAGCAAAGAATTTTGGCGGGAAATTCAAAAAATTCTGCCATATTTCGCCACCCTTGGAAAGTAATTTTATATTAGTTATATAATTATGTAATAACAGTACAAAAGAAACAATTAAATCGACAAAGAATTTCAATCCTAGTTTTATATTACCAGATATATGCTGATAGTGAGTTGCTTGCGGTGTTTTTAAATATACATTAAACTGACATGACATCTTTTTTTATATGAACAGGTTTTCTTTGACTTAAGTTTCCATGGCATTATGCAGGTAAAATTTACACGATTTTCTAAAATAACCATAAAAGAATAATGATCATATAAAACAGAATAACTTTTGTTGAGGAAAGGTGAAAGGAAGTGTGTGTCGAATAGTAGGAGTTGAAGCATAAATACACGAGTGAGGCGTGTAAATGCTTTCTTTATAGCAAAAAGGTTTCTAATCCTTGAAAAGTGTCTGAGGATGAAGAAGGCTTTTTGTACGTGCATACTGCCCCCAAGACGACACTTTACATTTCAACAGGCTCGAGTTCTATTTCGCTCTGCTTTACTCTAACAACTCCACTCATTCATACATCTCATTCTTTTTGGATGACCCAACGAAAATGCACTTTCTTTCAGAAACTTGATGGAACTACAACAATGGCTATTCTACTTAATTTCTTGTGATCTTCCTGCTACAAGTTTTTTCTCTTTGTTAAAGTTAAATGCATATAGCAACTATCAACAAAAATGAACAGCCAAAATAATTCTATTCATAGTAGCTTGTTTGTTCCAGCAGACGCCTCTTTCTTACTTGGCACAACTTGTTAGTGCGACTTCATTGGGAAATTCAAACATCTTTGAGTACTTTTGACAAATATCCATTGCATAAAACAATGTTTTGTTTGAGTTTGAATGGTCAAATATAGTTTTTCAGAAGTTTTATTTTGCATTAATTTCCGACAAATTGCCACCCATACTTACAGTCAGCAGTGACAATTATACGCGCATATTTTATAACAACTAACTTGCAAAGTATTTTAAGCATAACTCATCTTACTGCAACGTATAATAGTTTTATTATTTTGTAAAAAGTCATTTAAAACGTATTTGAAATGCACATCGATTTGCAGTTCAAACTAAAATGTCAATATAGATGCATAGATAAAGTTATTATACGAAAACAGAAAAAGATTTTTCCTTTGAATGAACAAAGAAATGCGGAAAATAAAGTTGTAGCAGGAGAAAGCACAAAACGACTGTTTATTACAATCTATTTCCAAGAAAAAAGAAATTTAATTCCGTTAGAAAAACAGTCTTTCAACAAAGTTAACAGCATTTGACCTCTTATACACCATTAACTGCCAAGGACAGTTAAAATAGATAGTAGAATTGAACTTATTGGATGGATGGAACGAAAGAAGTTAAGGATAGGCATTAGTGCGTCTATATGTACTTGGAAGATACAAAATGCAACATTTTATTTGTTCGTTGTTTTCCTTTTTCCCTCTTCATACCCATCATAATATAATTTAAGAGAATGAAGGTAAAATGATGAAATTGAAAGGAAAGAAATAAGAGTTTAACTGGACGAATACAACGCTACTTACCGAGACAGGTGGACACAGTGCTCATATTTGTAAATTGGATGAGTCCATAAAAGCGATAAAAGATTGAAATTGCCAAAAAGGGTCGACAAACTTGTTCCTTTCTTCCCTTTTTAACTTTTTTATCGGAAAATTTTCCCCTGTTCAAAAACCGTGCTTAGAATTTCACAGGAAAAGAAGGAGAGAGAGAAGGAAAAAGGATGATAAAGCAAAAGTTGGTGTATTTTGTTGTATCAAATTCTATCATGTGAGCACATGTTGCTTTCGCTTCCACTCACTTTTTCCAACTCATGGAATGAATGTATGTACAGTAATACTGAAAGTTTGGTCTATGTGTTTGTGAGAACGCATAAGTGCTGAAATATTTTTACACTGATTGTAAGCTGATATAACTCTCTATTTATAAAGAGGAGAAAGAAAGCACCTCAAAGATGAAAGGATAATAAAGAAGTGAAATTTGTAGTGAGGGAGTAGGCAATCATTCTTGTCAAATGTCAACCATACCCAATAAATTTATGACAGCTTTTATGCTACCTTATTTCTATACCAATGCAAAAATGTATAAAGACTTTGCTATCTTAAGTCAATTTATTTTTTTTACATGCAAAGCTTTCTTAAAACCCGAACATGCCTGTAGGTTTTTCAAGAACGATAGTGGGCCAATGGAAAAAGCGACACAGTTGTTGGTGCCGTACAAGCTCGTTTTGGCTCATCAACCATCCCTTTTTGCCAAATATACTACATGTCTGTAAAAGGGCATAGTTTAAAAGTAAGCAATGGGATTTACCTTCTGTGTAAAAAACACATTTAAAGAATACTTTGGCTATCTTAATTCCAGCACTTTAAAAATTAATTTTAGAGACTTTTTCAGCTCCGGTTTAATACTTTTAGCTTTTTGAGAAATTGTTGCCGAACGCATTTCATTTTTAACGGTTGAACAGCTCGAATAATTGTAGTTTTTAATATTAAAGGATTTCCTAAATTATTACGCTAATTTATTTACACTTTCCTCATTTCCTCCTTTCGTTTCTTTCATTTTTTGTGTTTTCTATCCAGCATTAGGCTGCAGGCTAAACGCAAACAATTGACTTTACTCTAGAAGGGGTTTAAAGTCATTTGAATGTTAATGTTTAAAACTTTACACTCATCCCCTTTCCGCTTAAAACTTTATATAGTAGGATTTTGTTAGATTGAAAAAATGAAATCTGGAAAGTGGATAGTTGCATTAAAAAACTAGAGGTACTTTTATGTGCAGTTGAATGTGTAGTGAAGAAAGTTTGAATAATTCCACCTCATGGGAAAGACTATACAAGTATAAGACACCGCTATCAAAACTTAGATTGCCTTGCCCTCTTTTATGAAATAAGCTATGAAAATCAAATGACCAAGTGCCAAAGTCGTACGTGGTGGTGAGAACTAATTTATTATTTACAAGGCAGACCCATCTTTATTACTCTCAACTGTCCAGTTCAGCAAAGAAAAGCCAAACAATCTAATGACGTACTAAACAAAACACTGTTTTATTCAAACTGAACAATCATATTAAAATATTTATTCTTGAAATAGCTTTCAAAATTTTCAAGCGTAAACAAATTTTCTGATTTTATAATATTCATTTTTGATGAAATAAGACGTAACTTTTAGCAATAGTATGCATTTCATCCAATTTACAAAACTTAAATAAATCTAAATGCAACAAACAAAGGTTGGGAAACATTTCGTGTTTTATAATTTCTTGCTTAATATTTTCATGCATACATCCACAGTTCATAAATTATATTTAAAATTCAATAAAAACATACAATAATAAAACTTTGAGCTCATTTACTATTGTAGCAAATACAATGTGTAGCTACGTAGCAGAAAGAAAAGCAAATTAAACTTTATATTTCGAGTAGCTTCGTAACTCGGGATTTCTAGATGCGGAAGTTAAACATTTTTATGAAAAGCAATCATGACTGGATTTGATGCCAATAACCATTTGTATTTATTGAAATTCAAATTTTGCTGAAGATTTGCCCAAAAATAAGTACTCTTATATATACATAAAACAACGAAAAATAATCGGACGAGGATAATCCACAACATATTAATCCTTAGCATGCCCTCATCTCATTTCCTGTTCTCAATGTTTATTTTGAATGAAAATGAGGATATAGCGGATGTCTGGAAAGTGTTTCAAGTGACCTAAAAAGGTTTTTTGGATGGATTATGTTGAAAATTTGAAAAATATTTGTTATAAAGGATTCACGAAGGGAGTTTGTTGCAATGAATACAAGAAGTGGTGGTAGTGGTCGTACAGAGGCTTCCTTCTAGGGAGGGTAAGCAGTAGCCACAAAATGCGGGTTTTATTTTAAAGAGTGAACTGAAGCATCCATGAAAGAGCAAAATGGATACTATCATCATCACTGTATCCCACTCTTCATCTTTTGTTTATATCATTTGCTCTCCTTCAAGTTTATATTTTCCAGCTAGTGATAATCATAATTCCGATGTTGTTAGCCGGCTGCCCTTGGCTCTCTTCTTTTTTCTGAAAAACAGTTATTTTTCACAAGAAGTACAAAACATTACAAGGGAAATAAGTTTGAAAAATACACAAACAAAGGGTTTGGGTCTGCCCTCATCCTGATTTCACAATATGCAACGGAAACAAAAACTCCAACAGGAACATCATCGATAAATAAAAGAGGAAAAGAGAAAGTTCTGTGTTTTACCTCTATGTAATAGCAATACTTACTCAATTTTCTCTTTACAATCAAACTTCAATTTTTTGTATCGTTTCAGTATCAATACTGGTTAGCCATGATTATAGGAAATTGCAAGGGTTGCTCCTTCCCTTGCAGAATCCTCGTCAAGTAAGATAAGAGATAGTCCACAATTGTGTGCTCAGTGGAAAGTTATCCTGATCAAAATCATCATCACCAGCAGTACAGAACTACCACCGCCACCGATAGCAAGTTCTTTGATCAAATTTTTAGTTCATTTTTCTCTTATTTTCTCTAATATCCTCAGTACTTATCATAATTCTGGTGGTGAATTCACCGCGTATGTTTGTTGTTTTTTCATTCCGTGCCCAGACTTTTGTACTTCTGTTACTCACAGCTACTGTTACTTTTTTGTTCACTCTTTTTACTATACGTAGTATGCTTATATAACCAAAATATTTACTTCCAGTTAACTATCATCGTTTCCTTGTAAATTAATCAGACTCATTTAGAAAGGCAGATTCATTTTCTATTTATTCTTTTCCTTGGGTAATATAGTATCCAAGTTAGATAATCGATTGAGTGAAGTTTTTTTAGATCCAAAAGTTCTTTTGAAATGGAAACAGGCAGAAGGAGGTATTTAATAGGTATCTTTATATATACTTTATTACACTTATCCTAGTAGTACAGATGAAAATGAAAGCAGTGTCCAAAATTTATATTATGGAATAATTCAACAAAATAAACATCTCATTGGAAATTATTAGTATCAAGAGTTATTTGTATTAGGCAATTCTTTCATCTTTCGCTCCCAATTTTAAATAGCACAGAGAGAGTTTACCTGACATAGATCCAACATCAATTTCAATTTACAAACCAACAACATTCAATCAAATCCGAAAGATCCAAAGTTATTTCTAAACGTATAGAAAACCAGGTATGCTACATGTGTATTGTAGAAATAAGAAAAACTGAAACATTGGATTGCAGTAAGGAGATAACAGAGGCCTTTCTCTACTTCGTTTTATAATAGCCCACAAAAGGAAAAGTAATGATGAGGGTTGCTCGTTTCTTCGCTCAATTGAGGATAATACCACAAGTAAACAACATTGAATAGTTCCATGCCTCGATGTTCCTTACTCTTCAATCGCCAACTTCAACTTTTTTATTCCTTTTACAAGGAATATTATCATATACCTTGCAAACACTGACTTGCTTCCTTTTAATGTAAATCTCACCTTAATTTCTTCTTCTTTCTCTCCCTCGTTTCACTTTTGCCAAAGTATGATGCTACGAAATTACTATGAAAAAATTAAACAATAAGTAGCACAGTAAACATGAGGAAAGAAAGAAGAGACTCTCAGATGAAGAAACGAAAAATTATCGACATTCGAGAAGATTGCAAAAGTTTCCTTCTTTTCCTCCCTGATTCTGTGAATTGTAAAACAGTAAATGAGGGGAAAAAATAACGTAACAACAACAAACTCAGGATTGTCTGTCTCAATTTTAAAAAGAGTATATATGCAGTGTGCTACGTAAGAGAAACCTATTTGATGAAGCTTATTAGCATGTTATTAGTGCTTTTTTCTACCCTTTTATATACCGATGTTGGAACTCCGTCCGATCTGACAAAAAGAATGAGAAGACGAAAAAGAAAGTTAAAAGGAGGATTGAAGAAAAAAGCGTCTGCTCATTAATTTAAGGAACATAGTTGCTCCGCTAAAAATGTGTCTATTTTCTGCAATATTCAAACGTATACGTATTATACAATGCTAATATAATAACATGTTATTTATTTATATGCTCAGGAGCCTCAATAATGGTGAAAATGATAAGAGAAAGTAGCTGACTGCTGCCAAAATCCCTTGCTTAAATACTAAGGCGAAGGCAGAAATAAGGGACGAAATGAATAACTGAATAAAACCTGACTAGCGATGGG
Source organism: Lepidocyrtus fimetarius (assembly GCA_036507315.1). Classification (NCBI taxonomy): domain Eukaryota; kingdom Metazoa; phylum Arthropoda; class Collembola; order Entomobryomorpha; family Entomobryidae; genus Lepidocyrtus; species Lepidocyrtus fimetarius. The sequence goes on from JAANSO010000419.1 coordinate 6,356, forward strand.
GATGATGATAGTATTATTATATGGCACTGAGGATGACGTAAACTGCAAAATAAGGTGAACCTAATATGTACATATTACTCATATCCAAACAAGGGGTACGGGTGTCCTCCAAAAATAAAGATTTTGTAGCATCAGACGAGCTAATGCTATGTTTCTCCACCTCATAAACTTTAATAGGATGATAATGATGCGTATTTTTTCTCAGATGAAATTAAGTAAATATAGTAAAACTGAAAATACACAGATAATATGAAAAAGTTGTAGACATTGTTTTGTATCTTAACCCCACACTATTATTATTAGGTACATGGGAGTGCAGAAGAACTAATGGACTGTTGCGTTATACTAGTCTTAAATAAGGATGACGCAGTGCTTGGTTTCTTCTAAGTCCGCAGTGATCGCCGATCATCACCAATAACGCCAGTATTGTATACTTTGCATACTAGCAAATTTGGTAATGTCATAATAAAAATTACAATTTCTCTCAATTATTCTGCTACTTGGTTATACTTTTCTGATGCAGGGAAGACTCATTTATTTTTACTGATAAGGTTATAATGAGCTTTGTATTATTTATTGAGAAGGAATGGACATTAGATGAAGATGCGTTATTAGTTTTTGATGGTAAAGTGTAGAAAACAAGGAAGAATGATAGTGAAAGAAAGTGTTTTGGAAGAGCTGAGTAGCATCAATGGCATCATTGATGGTGGCAGTGAAAATTGAATTTGGGACGAGCGTTGAGTTTTTGGGGGTTTCTTGTTAACACTTTCCTACGTTGCTGATACAGATTCCAGGACTCTGTAATATAAATAGGGTGTTGATTGTGTAGTTTGTCTTGTAGTTTGATAAAGCAAAAATAAACTTGGATTAATGCCACTGATTGATACATAAGTCTCAGTTTGAATCTTATTACAAAGCACTGCAACATCATTATCGTTAGTATGAAGAAGCCCACACTTAAGAAAAAGAAGGGGACGTGAACAACAGGAAATTGCTTAGCTTCAGTTAATATTAGAAAGAATGAATCTTGCTAGAATAGGAAAAGAATATAGAAGATATTTTTGTTTATCATGAAAAGGAAAAATTGGAGAGTGGTATAAGGACCTCATTTTATGAGACGACTAATGATAATGATAACAAAATTACTGCACAATGTTTGGAAGAAGGAATGTTATATAATGTATAGTAGTTATAATATGATCGCTTTTATTGTCCAAGTTCCAATATTTAATACACAAAATTGACTTTTTTCTTATGGTAATTAAATCCTTCATTTTGGCACTTTTAAGCTTTATAAAAATTTACAAAATTTCTTAAACTTCATTTAGTACAAAAAGGTAGCATTTATTTCCTGTCAAGAACGTCATTCTGACTTCCAACTTTAAATATTTCTGTTTCATATAAAACCCCAAAAGACAAATTACATTTGATTTGAGTTTAAATGAAATGGAAAGTTACAAAATTTGTAGACACACAAAAGTTCAATGGCAGCTAAGTTTACGAAGCTAGGTTTACCAAGCAAACATACAATCAAAGGGTTCCCAAAGTGTGTATGAATTACATTAAATATTTAAATGGGTACAAATTTAAACCCTGTACCATTTTTGGTTTGGTGTCTAATTTCTAAACATATCAATTATACAAAATTAGCTCTCAAAAGTGAGTTGCTTTGTGCAGGAGAGCATATTTTATTTCTGGTAGTTGGTATTTCAACATTTTCATTGAAAAACAGAACCTAAGCCTCCTTCCTCAAGAATTTATTTTTCTTCGTCCCCTTCTTCTTCCTCTTTTTCTCTCGTGTGCGATGATAGGCATATCAGTAGTGAGAGTTTGCTGCTGTTTGTAGAAGACATCCGAAGAAAATTCAGTTGCTTTCCCCACGACCAGCTCAGTTGGCATTTAGGGAAACGCGAAGGAAGCACGAGTTCTACTACTGCTTGGACGACAGTAATGCAAAGCTATTGAGGCTCACTCCTCTCTCTTTACAAGTTCTTTATTGTTCACAAGGAGCAGTTTGGCTTTTCACATGAGATAGCAAACATCTTTTGTTGTTGCTATCACAGAGGTGCTTTCGTGGCCTGGGGCTATCCCTGTCCAAATATTGAACTGTATCTGTCAATTTACCACTTTCAAGTTACAATATTGCATCTCCATAGGGCAGAAGTGATTTTTTATTACAAGGTTTTATTGTAAGATATTACTACAAAAATATTGTTCATTGGATTGCAATCTTATTTTCTTGCTAGCGTACATAAAGCAATTATTATTACAGTGAAAGGTAATAGTTTTTTACAATTTTTGTTCTAGGAAATCCAGCGTACTAAAGAAATATTACGACCTAATACATCTATCAATGGATGTTCAAAGGAAGGAGTTTTAAGGTAATTTAACCTTATTATTATACAACTTCAGTTAATTCAATCATTAAAACTTTCATTGTGGGTGTAAACTCTTCAAGTTACATGGGAACTTTGAGAACAAACTTGTTCGGTTGCCCTTAAGTGTTCAGAATTCAGCTGGAAGGGTGGTGAGTGGGGAACTTGAGACCGTCCTTCCTGCTGCTAAGCTCCTTTCTTGAAGTTTCTGGTAAACATTTCCCTTGAATATGGAATGTAAAAGATTTTAGTTACAATGGTTGTGGTTAGAGCAAACCCGTTAGACAAGTCTCAAGACTTTTATTTTGACGCTAGCAAAAGCAGTCCTTCTTGTTTGGAAAAGACGGACTAAAAGTTATCTCTTATAAAATTTGGCAGTAAAAAACCCCTCTGTGTATTTTTATACTTACATAAATTGTTATCCAATTAAGTTTTACTTCTAAACATTTACCTTTTGATTTGTACTTCCGGGCTATTTCAAGGATTTGTATTTAAACTGCGAATGGTGGTAAATTGAACGGTGGTTTATATTACATCTTAAAACATTTTATTCATCTTTGAAATGCACTGTTTCTAAAGAAACCTGCACACTTCCACTAACCTCAATTTCATACCTCCACCATCATCATCATCATCATCAACATCCACATTAAATTTGATACGCCGATCTTGACTTGTTCTTGTCTGTCTCCTGCTTCCATCTCTTCTCTTCTTTACTGACATCACCGCAACGATATAAAAGGCATATTATTTTCTCAACGTACCTAAATAGAGTAGAGGCAAAACATCCCCTTTATTATCATTATTTATGACTACTGTTTGTATCGTAACGGTATGGATAGTCGATAGGATTCACTTCATTTTCTGTTACCTTCATTCTCTTTTCTCCGTTTTTCCCTACATATCACTGTCGCTCTCTTTGCTTATCAGATGAAGGTTATTCTGATGATCCACTTCCAACAATAGAAGCACCAGCAGCACTGAATCGTAACATATTGTACATCATTTATTGTTATGATTATGTATGTATTTCTTACACATCAAATCCAGTTTCCTTCCATAACAACGACAGCAAAAAAATTGACTAAAACGATTTCGCAAACGCCTCCACCGCTATGAGCGGGTTCCCCATTTTGATTATATACTGCATTTACATGAATCAGCAAATATTGAGATGAGGAGGAGGAGAATGATTATATGCATGCATGCATATGTGCTATTTAAATTCGTATTCTAAGCATGCATGTAAAAAATTGATTCAATCCTATCAAAAATGCATACGTTACGTTTATTACTATCTTGAAAAGCTAGTTATAAAGTCAGTATGATTGTATGCCTGTCTGTCCCTCGGTTTATTTCCACGAGAAGACAAAGAACAAGCCATTATTTTTTTGCAGTATTTGATTTAAAAGCATTCAACTTAAAGGCCACATTGTTTAATTACATATTTTGCCAAATTGTATCAACTTCGAAGTTTAAGCCTTATACAGATTTTCAAGTTAGTTCCTAAACAGACTTGCTGCCTTTTATTATTATTGGTTTGATCTCGTTCAAGGGAAAAGCATCTAGTTTTTTACCTAGAATGCTTAGGAAAATTTTTTTAACAAAAAATCTCATTCTCCCTGTTGTTGTTGCTCCAAAAATGGCATTTATACGTTAATTCATGTTTCCTAAAAAAACGGAAGGGGTAATCCGTATGAATAAATCCCGGGTCCTCACTGACATTCCATTTTCCTTTGGTAATAATATTTGTGGTAATAAATAGTATTAAATGGTTACTCCTATGGATAAATCAATATAGAAAACTTTGTTACGCAACAATTAGCGTTTTTAATAACCATTTAAAACAATTTGAAAATCAGGTAATTAAAGTTTTAGAAAGTTAATCTTTGCCAACAGCAACATAGTTTGTAAACACTACAACAATACAAATATCTGCATTTTCTATTCGCTGAAACTGGTCTTAATTCAGATTCAGATACATCATGAAATCAACTAATGCATTTTTGTTGATCTTTGAATAGTATTTGAAAAAATTACTTCTAAACACCAACGTCATTTTTGTAGGGTTTCCAACAGATAGGCACTTACTTAAAATAATGGGCATGTCTACATTTCAAATTACAAATTCAACAAATATCGTAGGGGTAACGGCTTTGACTTAAGTTGAAAGAACAATGAATAATAATAGTTGGTTAGGATGACAAATTCTGTCGCCAAAATAATCGTTATTTTTTGGGAATAACTGGCGTAAAATAAAACTCCTGTTTCATGATTTTCTTAAAGAAAAGTCTTGTATTCAAATCAGGAATAACAGAGAAAGTATTTCCATTGAAATGAATAAAAAATAGAAATCTATTTAGTAGCTTCATTTCACAATAGGGGAGTTTCTCATTGTACAATTGTCCTTATAAATTCCTGTGTACTCCAACTTTCACTTTTTTGCATACATAAGAAAATTCCTAAGCTGTGACACTTTTGAGAAAACTATATCATTTCTCTTTTCACTTTCTTTCAAAAGAAAAACAAGTGTTTTCCTTCTATATTTTTTCTTTACGTTGACGGCCTGACTCAGCAAGAATAAAAAAATCTGGAGTCAGTTATGGGCACTGATTGTGCCATGAGTTTCCTGAATTACTGCTGAGAAAAGGAGAATATAATTTGGAGACATCGGTGTATTGGAAAGCAGCACACTTTTCTTTGCGATATTACTTATGAGGCTGCATATTTGTGAAGTGGAGGACGGTTTCTTCCATTTTAATGCGTTCGTAGCGACAATTCTTAGATTCGAATTTGTAATAAATACTTCTCTCTGTTTCTAAATGTTGCGGTCCCTAGTGTGGTGACTATGAATAGAAAAGAATGTGATATTTAGACGGCAAGATATATTTATAAAAGACTAGTTTGGAAATGCATATCAAAATACCATTTTGGTTGGGCAAGTTTTTTCTGGTTTTTATTTACTGTCCAACTTTCAAAGTTTTTCATTTTCTTCCCAAGTGGGGAAAATGTAAAAACTAGAAAAGTATATGAGTGTGCATAAGTTATTACTACCTACTACTTTTGTGAATAAATAATATTCATTGCTACATATTTATTTACATTTTGTATTTTACACGCAAAACTTTTCACCACTTAATACTAACTTAACAGCTATTTCAGATTTTACTATTAGTTAGTCCGTCCGTCTGTTTCCACGATAGATTTTAAACTTATGCTTGGCATAGACGAAGCAGATGTAGCCGACGTCATGACTATGACCGCTATATTTTTTTCACAGATATCAGTCAAACTGTTAGAATGCTAGAAAGAAAGTAACCATTACAAAATTCTGTGGTGAAACCCTTGAAAGTAGCACTTTATTTGACAAAAAGTTGTTAGAAATTCCGAAATAGGGTAATGTAATATAATCGCTTTTTAAAAATGCATTTATTAAAATTTCAGTCTTAACCAAAACAAAAGCTTATTATAGAGTTTAGCAAAAGCTATGGAATAATTTAAAATAAGTTCCCACATGTATACCGGCAAATATTTCCATTTTCAAGCTAGCATTTGAATGATTTACAATCTTTTATTTATTTAATATTCGAATTTGATAAATTCTCTTGGGAAACTAAAACATACAAATAAAACAATAGTTTAGGGACAGCAAGCAGGCAGATTTAAAGAATGGCTTTCTATTAACAAAAGTTAACTGTTACGTTTGCATCTATTTATTAATAAAAACATGACGAAATTAAATTCATTGGTTTCAATTCAAACCTACCAAGTAAGTATAGTATACATGTACTTGTGCTTAAAAGTAATGCCAATATGCATTTCAGAAACAAACATCTTCAAAGATTGAACTCGCAAAGCATTTTTATTTCCTGGGTTACATACTATTGATTAACCTATGCAAATAAGTTGCTACATAATTCAAAATTGATTGTATCTTAAAAGCATCATGTTTCGTTTTCTTTTGATAAAAACGATCTGATACCAATTTCCGCTAGTTGCATGAAATTTTTATTGTTTTAAAAAAGGAACTGACTTGTGAAAGGCTGCGTATATATTGCTGATCCCTCTCTCATACACACAAAGTGGAATTCCAGAAGCATATTGACAAGTAAAAAAGAGATTCTTGACAGTTGGTAGAAAATTCTTTAAAGTAAAGGGAGCAGAAAGGGAGAGAGTAAAAGAAGAATAAAAGAATGAAGGAGGAAATTGGAGTTGCACGTATGTTCGTCTGGCTGTGAGGAAATGTGAAAAAGAAACAACTGACCGGTGAATGTGGAGAGGCTTAGGGTGTTAGGGGAGTGCTGAAGCCTTTAAATCCAATCTTGCAAGCAATCCACTTTTCCTTTCCCAAAGGCTTTGTTCAATTCTCAGTTGACCATGGTAATATCAAATATCAACAACGTTGACTCCCCTGCTCGTCATCTTCCTTTTTCTTCTTTCTTCCTGTAGCTTTTTTAAGGAATGAAACCAGTAGCTCTATTTCATTCGCAGCTGGAACAGTTTTTGCTATGCTGAGACAGGGAAGCTTGGGAAAAAATAATAAAAATTGTAGCAAGGAATTTTTCTTCTTTCAAAATGTAGGACAAAAATGGGAGAAGACTGTTTCTCTTTATTTATTTATTTGATTTTGCAATTTAAGCTGAATGAAACTAGGAAAGATAATTCAGTGGTTTATGTTTCCACAAAAAGTATATAGATGTAGGTATATGAAAAAATAACACAAATGTCTTTTCTTAGCTTTCATTATGCTTAAAAGACAAGCCCCTGATTTAGGTCTACCTACTATTTTCACGAATAAAGAGGCGTGTGTGTGCCTCACTTAAATACAATATCTCTAACCCAACACACCACCAAACCAATCTCTTTTTCATAACAATAATCATAATTGTGGGAATAAATCCCACATCATATTCCGTTCGCAGATAATATTTAAAACAAACAAAATGTGCTTCTCTAGAAATCCAGTTTATACAAGTTGTAATTTTGCTATTTTTACAAAGATGTTTAAACCTTGCTTTTCATTTCGCAAGTTTTTGTTGCAAGCTTTGTTAGAAACGCTTTTTATTTAAAGCATTAAACAACTGATCTGCAGATCTGGGTTACTATCTTCAACCCTCTCTGGATCAAACTCAAGTGGGAAAAATATTAACAAGATTTTCTGCAACTATGAATTCCAAGAAAGTAAAAGCAAGCAGAGTGTTTAATTTCATTTCATTTTATGTTTTACACAGGGAACTAGGTGGCTAAAAAGGTGTACGCGTATGATACAAGAAGAAGAACGAGAAAAGGGTCTTGTTTGCAAACTGTGTACGTGCGTGTTCCATTTCGCTACATTATCATCTTGATAAACTGTGGCCTTGTCAGATCAACCCGAGCATTGCATTGACGTCAACTTCCTCCATCCCACTCCTTTTTTCAAAGTCGCCAAAAGTAGAATTTCATTAATCCATTTGATCGGTGTCATCATCCTCATTGATCTCTCTCTTACTGTACAGGTAACCTCACAAGAAGCTTGGTTTCAATTTGACAAGACGCAAATAAGTGTGTGAAGTGAATGTTTGTGAGCTACTTTGCTTTCCTTGTATGCGTGTCTCAGCCCTTTCATAACATTGCAAACCAAAAGAAACTCTGAGTTTATTACGCGAATCCATTTTGTATCCCCAACAAGGATTTGTCAACATCAACACTTCTCAAGATCAACGTGATCCCAACAGGAAAATAAATAGAAGAGAAAGTGTTGAAGTGAAAGTGAACGCTTATTTTCTCAGTATAAAGTTCAGAAAACAATTTTATTTTTAAGTAAAAACTGAAAAAGAAAAATTGTTTCTCCAAAATACCGACTTATATTAATAAATAGTGGGAAAGCAGAGAGTTGTGGAGAAAATACTTTTTTTGATATTGCAGCCAGAGCAGATCGAAGAGTCAAAGGAAACCCCTCAATGTTACAAAAGAAGAAAGTACTAGAATATAAACGCTCATTCGCTCACTTTCTCTACTATAAAAAATAACGAAATTGAATACAACTTGTGTTACTGATTTCAACAAATAATTGAAATCGCATCGAAGAGTCAACGTTCCACCAAATCTGCATATTGCCGAAAAAGCCTTTCCTTTCAAACAGCAACAAGCGGTTTGGAGGGGTGCAAAAAGGAAGCTGCAAAAAGGAAGAAATTATTTGGGTTTCAATTTATTGATATTAGCGCTCCAGCTGTTGCTCTCCTCATTGACTTTTACGTCAACTACTGCATAATATTACGGTTTCGAACTCATTTTCAATCTTATCCTCTGCCTCTTATAAACGATAGCAAAAAAGTTTCAGTTGCCGCATGCAGCAAGTGTTGTTTGGTATAATATTCAACAATCAAGCTTTTGTCTCATTATCAATATCACTTTTCATAAGATTTCGAAAGAACTTTTATTTATTTATAAGGCTTAGAAAACCTCTTTTATGAAAGAAATTACATGCATGTAAATCCTCGAAAGTTTTTCTTGAGAAATAAATAAACCTTTCTCGTTTTCAGACCAACGGGAAATCAACAATTCAAAAATACAGGGAAAATAATCGCCATAAAATATTTTTGGTGCTAAAGAACAGTAAATTTGCATTTTGACACTAACGCAGCCATTTCTGGGACTCAGAGAATTGCTATTTTATAAGTATAGCGCGAGCCCTCAATTATATATTTTGTGCAATTAAAAGTTTGGACAGCAGCAGTTTTTTATAGATTTATCTTCAGCATTGAGAATTGAAAACAGATTTACACAAAAAGTAATTTCGTCATTTATTTATTTATAAGGCTTAGAAAACCTCTTTTATGAAAGAAATTACATGCATGTAAATCCTCGAAAGTTTTTCTTGAGAAATAAATAAACCTTTCTCGCTTTCAGAACAACGGGAAATCAACAATTCAATAATTCAGGGAAAATAATCGCCATAAAATATTTTTGGTGCTAAAGAACAGTAACTTTGCATTTTGACACTAACGCAGCCGTTTCTGGAACTCGGAGAATTGCTATTTTATAAGTATAGAGCGAGACCTCAATTATATATTTGTGCAATTAAAAGTTTGGACAGCAGCAGTTTTTTATAGATTTATCTTCAGCATTGAGAATTGAAAACAGATATACACAAAAAGTAATTTCGTCATTAACTTGTCCTCAAATTAATTCATTGACAGGTGTTACAGCGATTTAGTTATTTTGCATATTTACAGCATTAAAAAGAAAAAAATTAATTTGAATCAGTCAAAATTCGAGTTTTGAAAAATAATTCCCCGTAATCTGCGTATGTCCAGGAAGAGAATAATTGGAGTAAAATTATACCAGCTTGGAGGCACACATGAATCGCTTGCCAATTTAAGGAATTTTTTGTAGAGCCACAGAGTAACAAGAAGCAGAACAAAATGGAACTCATTTGGAAAATGATTATTCTTCTACTCATTGGAGTATTTACAGGTAACGCTAATCCTCTTCTTTTTTACTAATTTCATAATATCTCTCTAACAATTAAAGGAGTATAGACCAATTAAGCCTTTTGGTTGTAAAACTTAGAGAACATGGGTCCTCTCCATCGATTATCATCAATTAATACCAGACAGTTTATTAGTACACACTACAAACAGTGTTTCTAAATAAAAGGAGTCACCCATTATGAAACCGCTCAATCCCATTTATTCTTAATCAAAATAGACGAAGCTTACGTTTAGGGAAGAGAGAATTAGGAAAGAAAAGAGTCAGGTCACAGATGGAATTAATTACTTTTAATTATGAGCGCATTTTCTGCTACATAAAAGCCCTGGAAAATAGTACCCTATTAACAACTGGGAATATTATGTTATAAATACATATTGTGAGAGCGATTAAGCTCGTGAAAACCCAACCACAGTACAGAAACACTCGAAAATACAAGCGTGTATTACCTTATTTCTACGGAAGAATTCGCGTTAACACATGATACGCATTTTTGCTGGAACTTAGATATAACAAAAACAACGGCATAATCCTGTGCTCACCTATGCTGTTTGATATTTGATGTAAGCATTATAAATTAGCGAATTTAGTAGCCAATTTAAAATTTGAATTTAAAATGAGTTTATTTAAATATCTCATTAGAAGATATTCATGCTTTTGGTTTATTATGTTACGATTATATTGCAAAATTGAATGGAATGGAGCAGGAGTTCATAACCATTTATTTAAATAATTATGCTTTTGAATGCGGGTAAGAAACATTTACCAGATAGGGAGGTAGCTAACTGCAGCAAACAAATAAGGAATGTGAATAAAGCTGAGCATATTTTAGAGAATGAAGTGAATCTAGCAGCAAAATGCCGCATTCGTCGTTTTTTCAAATGCTCTTGGATTAAATGTCAATGGTAGCTACCTATATAACATTGACCTACTCAAGTTGATTATTACCCAGAAGGGTTTCGTTATAAAGCTATCGTATATAAATTGTCCTAGTTTACGTCATCCTAGCAGATCGGATGAGTATCAATTTGTTCTGATATTTAGTATTACGTACGGAAATTACTTTACAAAATGAAGTTTAATTTGGAAACGTTAGGTGGTTTCAATTTGAGCCTGGATGCGCTGAGTGGATCAGAATAAAGAGCATTACTTTGATTTTTTGCAAACGCTTTGTTTAACTGATGTCCAATCCAAGATGAACCAAACTTAGGTAAAATACATACCTACGCAGGGATATAAAAGTAACAATGAAAATGTGTTTGCAAGACTTTAAAGTGCTGTTTTACTGACTTGAGCGAAACGAACCTTTCCACAAGATTTGGCAATATACCAAAAAATAATACACAAACTAATAAGGCTCCGAAAAAGTACACCTTTTAAACAGAACAGATGAAAATAAAAAAACTTAAATTTCACTTAGTTTTTTTAGCTTACTTCAGCATAAATGCAATAATACATTACCAGTTTTACATGAGAATTTCTAAATTCGAAATCAAATCTGTAAACAATAAAAATGCAACATTTGAATGCTCTGCAAAATTTAATTACCTAACTACTAGAAATCCCAACTGCAGTTAATGCATAACTAATATAAGTGATTGCGTAAGTTATGCTCAAAATAACAATTACTCGTGATTCTTCCTAAAGATGACCAGATTTATAAAAAGTGACATGGTTGACAAATTTATTGTCATGTGAGGGGATATTATCATCTATTCAAATTCTTTATATTTTTCAAATACGTCCAACTTTATATCATTTTATCTTACGATCTTTGATCTTAGGATCATCATTATTGACAAATAAACAGTTCGGGCTGACTGCTGGGATCATTTTTATGACTGAAAATAATAGTAGAAAGAGAGCAGCCATGCCAATTCAAGGCATAAACTGTCCTACAATTTTTTCATAAAAAAGAATCAAGATATGATTTCAGGCATTTACCACTGCCATTACATAAAGCATCATTGCTATTTGTAATGTAGTCCGTAAAACGTTATAATATTAGATTAGAGATTGAGCAACTGCATTTCTTACATTATTTCTAAAAAGAAAGCAAATAAAGAGCAAAGTTATTTTATACAAAAAAGATTCTCCTCTTTATTTTCCTTTTTTCTCTTCTTCCTTTTTGGTAGCTTTATTGTGTTGTAAAATCCGTCATCTTACTCATGTAGGAGCAATGGAATGGGAAGAAAAGGCAGTTGTTTGTATACACTTTCTTCCCTTCCCCTGTGCACAAACAGCTATTATGCCACCAACAACAACCATATCAAACTTGGCAATATAAGTATAGGGAAGGGAGACAAGGTTCTCATGCCAAAAGCTGGAAATACTTTAGAACTATCATTCATTTCATTCCTGAATACAAATCCGCATCATTTACTTTATTTCCTCCCGTCTTTCTCCCTCTCCGCTTCCGTTTCTTTTTCCGTAGAAGTAAGCAAAGAGCAGAGATAAAATGCACTGTGTTCTCTTCTTCAACAATAACAACACAAGAAGCTGGCTTTTTGCTTTAAAAACCTGCACAAAGCTGCTACTAGCGTAAAATTCCGGAACCCACTTGACTATTTAAAAGGAAAAATAAGAAGAAAAAGTAAAAAAAAACTAAATTTTGACTTTGCTTTCTCCGTCCGTCTACTTTCCTATTTTCTTCCTCATCATCCACTTCTTCTTCGTCTTTCATGTTTTGTACACGTCTGTGTACGTCAAGTAAAAAGAGAATTTTGGAGGAAGGGGAAAGATGTGACTCCTTCCGCAACTTGACTTACGTTTCTTTATGCTTTCTTCTTTTCTCTGCCTCTTCTCCTCCTCCTGGTCTCCTGTGTGGTAGCTGAGATTTTACTAGAATTGCATGCTAATGTAAGGGAAAAAAGAATTGAATAGAGTGAAAATGCAAGTATGTACATGAGAGATGCAAGTTGTCATAGGATAAAAAAGAGGGCTTGTAAATAAAATTGGTTTGTTGCCGTTCTGATACTGATTCTTTTTCTGCTTTTCCATCTTTCCTTCTCTGTCTAATGCTTAGTTTATGAAAATATGATGTAAAAATTGAAGCGGGAAGTCATACAATAATAACACTTGCTAATATTAAAAGGGCGAGGAAGACCATAGCTTTTGTGAGTAGCTTTTTATAATTATACCAATCTTGTATGTGTTTAAGTACTTTGTCTCTCACAACTCCGACAACTGCGGCTTTTGAATGTAAAAAGTAAACTTTTGCAACTGAATTGAAAAGCAAACAAAGTTACTTTGACAATTTTGTCAAATCTTTTGTGTAAGCTTGCCTTTGGTAGTTAAATTAATATACTTTTAGAAATAGAGTTGAATAATGCACACTTGGTCTAGTTTTTAATTGATTACGATTTTGCTAATCGCCCCTGAAGTGATTTGCTGTTTAGCATTTGGGTTATATTATTTTGGTTAATAAGAGAATTATCACATCATTTGTTGTTATGTGAAGGACTTTTCCTATAATACAAGGCCCCACATAGCCAGCAACGGAAACGACGGTAATTATGAAAGATAGAGAATGAATGATCACTTGATGCTTATTGAGTTGAATACTGATGCAATAAATCTTACGGAATCCCATTTTATAAGATTGCTAAAGTTATTATTATAAAACTCATAGGAAGGTTGTCAGTTATAACTAAAAATCAGATTACACATTTGCATTCTCCATGGTTGTTTGTAGGATTGTATAATTATTACAATTATCACATCATAAATTTAGTTGTGCGTGGCATGACATACACCTTGTGAAAGTGGAAATTCTCACGCATTGATACACATGAAAAGTAAAAGCGACGCCGTTATACTTGCCCCATTTCTCAATAATACTTTCACAACATTAAGGAAAGAAAATCTCACTCAAGTCTGCATTTTTAAATCAAAACTTCGTTGCAAAACCGTCTAATCACAGCTAGTTGAATAATTAATGGTCTCATTTTGCATCTTGCTAGTAGGTGTTCACATGATCCACTTTGTTTCTGCAGAGCAGCAATTACTGTTCGAGTTTTGGGTTGGCTAAGCAAGGGGAGAGTGAAAACGAGCAGTTGATTGTAATGTAAACTTGTCAAGAATCAGTGCAATGCACAATACTTTACCACATGTAATAATTTATGAATTTTCTACTCTAAAAGGAAAAATAAGTATATTTTAATATACAAAGTGAACTCCATACAAACGCTATAGAACATGTACGCATTGGGTTTTGGCATCTTCCAACGAAATGAATCCAGCAGCAGCAGAAACGGAGTCACGCTAAATGATTTCTCCGTGACGGATAAAGAGTGAAAGATGTACTGTATGATGGAAGTAGTTATGACGGCAACAATTTTACTTGTGAAAGTTATCTTTCTCCTGCTTTCTCTTATATCCTGCTAAAAATTCAGAAAAATGATGCACACCATCATCATCGTACCCTCTTAACATAATGTGTGGCTACTTTAAAGAGAATTGTGAAGACAGGGAAATTGTAAGTCTGCTCATGTGACAAACAAGAGAAAAGTGAAGTGACATGGCATCCCATTACATTTATAAACTTCTCTGTGCCATCGTCATCATCATCGTCATTTTGCTCACTATATTATGATGACTATATTTTATTGCTACTCAACCGCTTTGTTTTTACTCCATCGACATCATCATGATGAAGTAACTACTGTCATGTTGCTTTGCAAAAAATATACTAAAAGAAAACAGCTGGATGGATGGGGAGAGTAAAAAGGATGTTTGTTTATTTTAAAATGGGATAATATCACTCCCATTAAGCTTTTAAATCATGCAAAGGTTTTCTCTGCCAACTGTGACCCGAACTTGAGCACTACATTGTCCAATGTTTTGAGTACAAATGGAGAATAATGATTGTCTCGGTTTTCCCACTTTTATGCTTCGACGTCCCTACTACAGAGAATATTACCCTGATGTTAAATTTATGACCATCCATACACTCTTACGTCAAAATTGGAATGGAGTACATATTTTTGTTAGGTATTCTATTAAGCATTTTTCCAGAATGATTGTTTCAGACACTTGATATACTATACCTTATCAGTTGTTTCAAAACATCAGCTGGTGCTACAGCTCTCCAACAAATCAAAACTGTATAATACTAAATACAAAGATTAGAATGGGTATTTTTATGATTTTATAGTTATTAAGCCGTATTTTCTTTGCATCAATAACTATGTTGGTTTTCTATGGACGAAATTCACTTAATTTTGTATAATTTAAAGGTCTCATCATAAAGAAGAGTTGTAAGTATTGTGCAAGTATTAGTAATTACATTATACATCTTGTAGTGTAGTAATTTAATTCTTATACTAATCATGTTTAGTATTCATTCAATTAATATCTGAATTTTAATAATTCAATTGAAAATGCAGCTGTCTTCTGACAAAACTGTTCTTATGAATTTTGTATGTTTCATATAACTATAACTCGAACTAATTTCATTTTACTTTTCTCATCATCATTTTGCAACGACAGTTTGACATTAATAGGTTTATGTTTTGGTCATTATTGCTAAGTGTTTATTCATAAAATAATTGGTGCTTCATAGAATAATGAAAATTAGAAGTAATCAATATTTCTGCTGTTTTGTGCATACATGAGTTTTGCGAATATATTTCATAATACACTTGTACTATTTGAATCTTGCTGTATGATTCCCATGCATCAGTTTTCCATAGTATCACAATGCCCCAAAACATGAATAATGAGCTTTCTTAAAGTATGATTTGGCCAGTCAACTCTTTCAAAGAGAATAACATCATTCCACAAGAAAATATCTTTGTTCCATTTGCCAGGTTGTTACTAAACGCATAATAATTCAGATTTCTTGTGTAATAAAAGGACAAGTTAAGCATACATTGTTAGATTATTGCGACCTTTTTGCAAGATATGTCTCAAAAGGACTATATTTTACAGCCTGCGAACAACAACCAATTTGAATTGCATTAAGGATTTATTGCTTCCATATTTTCCGTCTTTTAGCTTTGCTGCTACTGTCTGTTGTTGGATTTACATGATTCTTTTTTGGAAAAAGCGTTTATTCGTATTCAATGAATGAACTCCTGGAGACGCCTAAAAGAAAAGATCATAATATTCTTTGTACAGCTCATGTTTACTATCTTTCTGACTCTTTTAATAAATAAATGCACTTCTTTCTATGTCTTCCTTGTAATTTGTTTAGTTTTATTATATTGTTTGTGATTTTGCTGCTACTGAGAGCTTCCGTGAAACCCGATTGTCAGTCTTTAGTTCTTCCTTTGTAGAAAAATAAATGTATTTATTCATAATTTTTTTCTACCAATTCTAAAGATATTGTCGGTTTGCTTCCGCTTTGTGTAGTCGGATGAAAGAGGAATAATACGAGGCTACTTTAATCTAAAAAACTGCATCCTGTTCTTCAACTTCTGACAATGACAATTATTATTTGTACTTTTTCCTCTTTCAAACCTACTTTCACTTTTAAAGAGTCACGCACTAACGCACATTCTCGTTTACTGGCTCATATGCTTCACTATTTTTCCCGTTTACAACTCTTCTTCTTTCATAATACCTTTTTGATCCTCTTAAAAATGGAGAGGGAAGTGGGGTGTTGGTAAACGGAAGTCTATAAAAGTAGACGGGGAAAATGCAATGTAAAAACCACAATCATTGCCAACACCACAATCACCACCAGCAGCAACGATACATGAAACGAAACATTCAACAAAGTATAAAAGCTCTTTATGAAATACATGGTAGTGGGTGACTTATGTAAATGATTTCTCACAAGTGTACGTCTTTCATAAATGAGAAAAATAAGAGCTCGTTTAGTGGATTCCAAGAGGAATTGGGCAATAAGTTTTCTCGGCAAGGGAAAGTTAGGTGAGATGAAACAGAGTCAACTAGATTTAGGGAACAAGGCCTGTGAGTGGTTGTAGCAGGGGTAGCTCGAGGCGATTCAATTACCTATTTTATCATCTTCCACGAAATGGGATGTGATTTCATGAATGCAAGAGATAAGGGAGAAGAAGAATGTGGCTTCAGTTCATTCCAGATTTGCTTTATAGGGCTCAAAGAATCTGCGTGGGTTTCAGGATAAAGTGATCTCCAAGACATTTTGTTGAAAGATTTTATTTGCTCCAAATTAT
Source organism: Lepidocyrtus fimetarius (assembly GCA_036507315.1). Taxonomy (NCBI): domain Eukaryota; kingdom Metazoa; phylum Arthropoda; class Collembola; order Entomobryomorpha; family Entomobryidae; genus Lepidocyrtus; species Lepidocyrtus fimetarius. The sequence continues at coordinate 23,343 of JAANSO010000419.1, forward strand.
TATCATGCACTTGAACAAAATCTAATTTATGTCACTTAAATTTCCTTTGGGAAATTCAAATTGCGAAGTGATTGATTTATCGAATTGAGTTACAGAATACGTAGCAACAACATAAAGAATTAAGTAATATGGAACCTACTACGTAGGTATTTATCATTCATAATAAGACAGCAAAGATTTTGTCACAGTGAAAGAAAAAGGCAAGAATTCACTTTTAAATTCTGGTCTTAAATACAATTTCAGCACGATTCCTGCAATTTTTTTGCAAAATTCAATTGAAAATCCTATACATCACTGTATTATTTTTTAACACTCTCATAAGAAAAGTAGGCATCTGTAAAACTAAGAAATTAAAACCATGCTTTATTACAACGCTGTGACGGAGGACAAATATAATCTGCAATATAAGAACACTTAAGTAGAAATGGACGTGTTTAGATTTGTAAAAATATGGTTCATCCCATTTTTACGCACTCTCTCATACCCGCTGTTGTTCATTTGTGGTCTCCGGTGACATTTGGAATTGCTACAACAACAAATTGTTCGCCTTTAATGAAACAGTTACAGAAATAAAAGTGTATAAGTGTTAATTTCCAGAAGAATGATGAAAGAAAGGGGCCGGAATTTTTGGTCCAACCCTATCTGGTTGAGTATTTAGGTACTTATACTTATAGATCTAATTTGTGGAAGTATAAAGAGAAGAAAGCCATATGTTTAGTTGCTTCAGTATTTTAACTTGTTACGCTATTACATTCGCGACATTGCTATATGAGGCAGAAAATGAATTTATATTGTCATTCCACTTGAACTCCTTGCAACAATTCTTGTTTCCTGCAAGGAAACAATGCATGAGCATATCTGTGTCTTTGAATGTGCGTGGACTTCAGTTTCTTATCTTGCTTCTATATATCCCATTAAATGTAAAGCACGAATAAAGTACTTAAAAAGGAAATATTCGAAATAAGTCCAATAAGGCCAATTTTTATGCCAAAAACTAATTGTCGCATAATTATTTAATTTTTCATCAAGTCATACACTTTTTAAAGTGAAAGATTAAAAAGATTTTATATCCCAGTCAGTTTCTATACAAGTTAAAACTTAAAAGATGTTTTTAAAGCATCATATAATAGGTTTGCTTTATAATTTCGTTCAAAATTCTATTCATTTAAGTGAACGGTTGGATTTATTTTGCTGTCAGCCACTATAACAAGCAGTGTTTTTTTAAACTAAACGGTATGATATCCAGAATTTTATACGTTAGGATGAAAACCTTATTAAAAATTTTTAATACACATCATCGTGTCCTTCTTGAGTCATCATTATCTTAAGACATAAAAATAGATTGAATGGGTCATCAAAATGGCTGTATTATGCCTGTGATTACTTTAGTCTAGCAATTTCACATAGACATACACACCAAAACATCGTTAATATAGTCATCCGGAACGTACAGAAAACTATCAGATCACGCCTCAATCTTTTGAAATATGTTTATATGCATATGTTCAAAACTTTTAAAAATTTCTTTCATTAAAACATGAATTGCAATATCCTCTTCTCGTTACTATTGCTTCATCACCCAAGTGTCTAGATAAATATATTGACTATGCTATATATTTTTCATATTGAAAAATTTGCCTGCATAGTCGGTCGTTGAAATATTGTAAACAGTGCATCTCGTAGTATTATTATGTCTTTAAAAATAAGAGCAGCAAATAAGGAGACGATGATGATAAGTTTATTTTCTTTCTTCCCTCAGGACAATCCAATGCAGTGCTGTAGTGTACTGCATCTTTTCAAAACAATGGTAAACATATAATCCAAGAGAAAATGAATGTAAAATAAGATAAAATTATGTAAAGAAAAATGAATCAATAAAATGCTTCATTTTCGCAAGGTTCTTGTTGCTGGTGCTCCTCCTCCTTCGTTTATCTAGTCTCTTTTATTTCGTAAATATAATCCGTTACTTTATACTCCGTACAAAGAAAAAGGTAGCCTATTATAATAAAAGATATATTATTATAGTCAATTTTTTACATTCGCATCAGTCAACCAAGAAGAGAACCCCAAAACTGTTAGCTGGAAATGGAGCATGAGTACTCGTGTAGGCATCAGATATCCCAAAAGTATTGTGAAAGAAATGGGAAACCGGAAAAGATGAGGAGGAGAAAAAAATTACGTCTGATTTTTATTTTTCATATTAATATTATCCCCGCACCACCAAACTTTTAAAAAGAAAGAAAGTGAAGTGAAGCAGAAGTGTGACTGCGATGAAAACAACAATCCTGTCTTATCATTGAAACGAGAATATTTTGTAGGTAATGTGTGTAGAGTGGGAGATGAAGATTTCCCTCATCACAAATCTACCACCAAAAACTATCCCAGTGGACAAATGCTTAGATATGATGAGATGCTGGTGGTGGTGCTATATAGTAGTTTAGTGGTGGAGGCAACAAAGGATGACAGTTACATCACATGATAGGGCATTATGATTCTCCTATCATCAAGTTTCTCATCATGTATGCATGTCTTATCCCATAATATCACCATTTCCATACACACATTGTAATATTGTAATGTATATTAAATTTGCAGCTGAAAGTGAGAGAAAAATAGGGTAAAGATTACACCAAACAAAGAAAGAAAGAGAAAAAATGCCTAGAACATACCTAGTATGAAATCTGAGATTGTGGGATGATGATAGAAAAAAGAAGGGTAATGAATTGAATTATTTAGGTGGAAAATAAGAAGTTGTAGGAATTGGAGCAAAATCATATCAAAAAGGAAATATTTTTGCGGTGATAAACCAGTTGATTCCAATTTGAGATGACATGAGCAAAGATAAAGAACGTTCACAAAAATATTTCCTCACATTTAAATATTTTATCTATCATATAAAATGCACATATTTGTGGTTAAGCAACCAAAACGCTTTTTGTTTACGCTATGATGGGAGAAATGTAAAATTTGAGATGCGCATGAAATAAAATGCAAAGAAAATAATAATTTATTCATAAAGATAATAACTTGGGAGAAGCCGGTCATGAAATACTATTTAATATTTAGTAAAAGAAAACGAGATTTGGCTCTTAAGGAATTATTAATAAAAGTGCATGTAAGTCGAGATGGAATGAAATTTGTTTAAATTATTCATGAAAGAGTTTGATGAGAACTAGCTCAGGTAGTAAATTTCAATCTGAGTGGGTAATAAAAAGCGTACACTATGAAAGAGATATGCTACAAAGCCTGTGTGCTCATTCTTGATGCCAATCCACGAGCCACAAGCTACAAAAGCAAATTGAAGATAACTACGAAAGAATAAATACCTTTCATCTTGTGTATTTGATGAAAGACGAAGAAAAGGAAACGACAAACGTCGCTAAGGCAGAGAATTGAATAGGAGGAGGAGGGGAGGAGGTAAATTTTTCCGACAAAGATGCATTTTGAAAGGGTTACTAAGGTCCATTCCAAGCTATTTATTGATGCCCATGGGAAAGATGACAAAAACTATGACCACATGTCTCCGTCTCACGGGTATTCCATTTTTCCAACATTCTGCCTAGAGCAAAGTGAAAGGAACAGAGCGAGTCCCTCTCCTCTGTTTGTCCACTCTCGCTTTTATATAAACTCGGTTACGGACCAGCACTGGACTAAACTCACTTTCACGATCCGATATAGTGACATGCCACGAAAATAAATAAGAAAAGTCTTCCTTTTTGTTCCCTTTTTCTTCCTTTCGCATATCTTTCCTCTTTTCAGAATTTGAAAATATTTGTAGGTAAAAGTGCAGAAAAGGCTTTTTACCAGTATTAATCCTAAAGACGCGTTCTTTCTTATGCTTTCTTTTGATCCAGTCCAAGTCAACAATCAGCAGCGTTTTAAAAAAGGAACGGATGGAAATGACTCTATCTATTCTTAAATATCTAACCGGACGCAGTTTAAAAAAGGAAAGCTTCTTTGTTATTTTTATCAAAAAGGAAGAGGGCTAGGTTACATAGAGGTGACATTAAACCATTTTAGTAAATGGATAAAGCAGCCTATTTAATAGCCCACAATCACAACCATTTTCTCCCCTTTTATTCTTTTGGACCGCTCCACCGCTTTTCACACCAAAAAAGAAGCTGCTGTTGCTGCGAGCTATGCCTTTTAATTCTATGAAATAGAATTCTGATGATGATTTTTTTGATGGTGGGTATGTGACAGGCTGGAAAAAAGAGCTGTACAAAGTACTTCCCTGTCCTTAATCCTTATCTTATTACGTCACATAAAGACTCGAATAAATGTTGCTTTAAATATATAGCATAGCAGCAGAAGAAAGTGACTTTGACCATTTTCCATTTTACGTGGTCCGCTTTATTTTCAAGTCAGAGGTTTTTCCGTCGTACATTTTGAAAGCGCTACACAATTTTAACCGTCTCTCAGATAATATTAATAAGCAGTGAAACTTTTTGTGTTCCAATGTCGTTTTCAAGGCAGACACAGTATGAAACAAATGATCAGCGTGCTGAACCAAAGTCATGTTGGAAGTTTCATGTGTACCTGTGATCAATCATCAGCCCTAATGTGTTTGTCATGTATGTTTTGTAAAAAATGAAGCGGACAACCTTTTTCCACTTTCATTTTTATTTGTCATGGTTGAGTTATGGTGAGAAGAGCCTGTGCGCATTGCAATAGTCATTGGAATCGCTGTATCAGTACTTAACTCCTTTATGAAATTAGTGTTTGGTTAATGATTCGCATCGCATATCTATTCATACATATTCTGTAATTAAAATACACCACGAGTGTGCTTATTTTTACGATTAGAAAATTGAACCAAAATACATGTTATATTGTATGAAAACAAGTAATATGTACCTCTTTCCTTGTACTTTTTACAAATTTCATTCGTTTGGTAAAGACATATTTATAAGTAATTAAATTATAGTTCATTCGTTCAAGGTAACTTCCAATTTGTGGTATTTGACGAGTTTTCAAAGTAATATAACATCATATTATAGCTGAATTTACCTGAATAACTAGCATGTTGTTTGCTAACTCTAGAAAGCATTACTTCGTTATGTCATAAAAACAGTTCGATTGCAGCTCATAGTAAAATGATAATAAAACATTTTGCAATTTCTCAATCCCCATATTTCTCAACTCACCTCGCATGGAGTATTATGATGAACATGATATGATGATGATGATGATGATGACAGGAAGAAATGTAAACAGACAATATTGCTCTTTGAAGGTAGTAGACAGCAAAGCACTTGAATTTGTTCTCCTGACTACTAATATTTTTACATTTGAATGAAAATCGAAATAGAGGAATTTGTTTTTAAACGAATAATATAGTACGGACAAAGATGGAGAATTCCATGCAAACATACAGCTTAAAGTTCCAATTCTATTTAAGTGGAAAAAGCAATGATTATGAAAACGAGCTCAGCACACATCTAATGATATGCAATCAATTTAAAGTCAGTCTTACTTCTTCCACAAGAATACAAAATATTGATCTAAACTTAAATTTAACCGTAAATTGATGAAATTCAAAGACCTTTTAGACTGAAAAAATGGTAAAAATAGGCATAAAGTTCTCGTTTGTTATCTTTTTATTTTTCTAGTTTTGTGTAAAGTATAATAAATAAAACTGAAAAGACTGAGTGCTTTTAAGATTACATCTTATTTGGCATTTACAAAATAGTATTTCTGAATTATTTAATCGTCATAACTTTGATAGGTCTTTACTTTGCATCTTCAGGCATTGCAAAGCTAGTCCCATTTTTGTTGTACGTTTTCCTCATTTCTGCTTTTATATTTTATCTTGCAAAACCACGAGTAGATACTAATTGGAATTTAAAATAAATTATTAGAGAAGAGAGTATAAAATTTACTATTCGTCGTCTCTGGGTTTTCCTTTACAAGTAATTTATAATCCTCGAAATTGTTTAAGAGAAGCGTTGTATTAAATATAAACAAAATTTAACATTTTAAAATAAACTTTATGCATTCTAGCTACAAGTACCTCAAAAAGGCTTAGGATCCTGTTATTTGACTAATTTTGCGTAAGCATTCTTTCACCCGCTTTAAAAAGGATTATCACTGCTGCCTTCCTTTCAAGCACAGAGATTTAGTGTTGATCCTTTCTATTTTCCTTTGTTGTACAAGCAGATAGAGACGTGTTGCTTGTAAAAGAAAACACTTCATATTTGGAAAAGTTAAAGAAAGAGCAAAGCTGGTAACACGGCACGGGAAACCCTCTGTCTACTTCATTACATCCATTTAGGTATTCACCATTCATATTATGCTTTCTCATTTTACAAATGCGTATAAAATTATATACAGGGAACATACACTCCTTCCAACAAACTTTTTTATCATGTTTTTATTTACTTAACATCAATAGCGGTAGCAGAGTCCTCTTTTCTTCCTCTTTCCAAAAGCTCGCACTAGGCAAAAAACTCATTTTTCATATTATGTAAGAAAGATAAGAGCAACCAACCGCTTTTGGTAGACTCCGTTTTTTTTCTCTTCAAGAAGGATCGCTTTTAAATTCAAGAAGAAAAGGTTAGCCGAACGTGGAGAACTGGCTTGAGTCAAGGCCTCTAGCCTCCCAGCAAACCATTATCATTGGGAATGTTGTACTATTGATTTGAATTCGATTATATTCATGTGAAATGTGAATTGAAATAAGGAAAAAAGAAATTATCCGTGTGTGTCTATGAGCTTAGGATCGTGTAGTCTTTCTAACTGCTACACTATTCTTATAACTTGGCAAAACCTATTCTGCTTTATTCCATTGTAAAGACCTTTCTAACCAAAAGACTTTCACTCCGTCTTATATTTCTATTTTATCATCCACTCGTACGTTTTTCTTTTGTAATGTGCTTCTTCAAAATGGATTTAAATGTCAAAATGGCTGGTATTAGATAACTGCACTTTTAGGAAGGCATTGATTCCAATGTCGAATTGAGCGGATTTGGATAAACTAAAGCTATAAATATAAATGATGATGACACAAGTGAAATAAGGAACCTTTGCTTACCACTTTTTTACCAAATTAAAGAGAATAAGACATTTAAAGTGAACAAAGTACATCAAGGGATGGCTTTGTCAAAGATCATTTACTTAAGCAATATGTTGGTTGTTTGAGCCAAGTTTGAGTAAGTTGATTGCACTCCAAATAGCTTAAAACTATGTTAGGCTAAATTTTAGTAAACTTGTCCATCCTTCTATTACAGTATTACTACATAAATTCCCGTTTTTTGCTTAAGTGCACCTTTTGATTTATTGTGTGCGTAGCATTGAATGTGCAGGAATGGAATGGGTGCCTGATTATTCCTTGTTTGTATTTGCTTTCGACAGATTTACTAGGAGAAGTTTAATATACCCCCATTTATCGAATGCCTTCATCTCCCGCTGCTCATTCCTTTTCCCAACACTTCTTTCAGCTAAAGCGGTGGTGGCAGCAAAAGTAAAATTGTTGAGAGGAACATAAACAAATGCTCGTAAATCCTTTCTGCCACCCAGTCCTCTTCTTCCCGTATCACCCTCTCATATCCATGAAAAAAGACATAAAATTATATCTGAGGGAGAAAGTGTAGGTAAAAAAGATATCAATAAATGTATTTATGCTTTCTTTACGAACAGGGCTTGCCCTTACCTTGTTATGACAGAGAGAAAACATTTTTGTTGTCTATCTCCATATCTCTTATATATTTAGAGAATAATTTCTGTAAAGAATCGCTTGAACTAGATTCTCAACTCCAACTTAACAAGTCTATCCAAAAAAAAGTAGCTGAGGAAAATCTGGTGCCGCTTTTATCTCGCAAATAAAATTACAGCAACAATCTTATAGGTTTGGCACACATTTTTGTGTACAGCAATTGCCGATTTTGAAAACAATTTCAAGCGTGAATGGTAATGGTTATGGAATAAATAAAATAAGTGAATGCTGTGCTGCACTTTTATTTATTAACTTTTATTTTATATGCTTGGAATACGTGCTGTAGAACACTAATCAAATTATTTTATATTTTTCAATGCACAAAACATGAGCTAATAAATCTGAGCACGCAATTAATTCAAATAGTACGTAGTCATCGTAAGGTTTTTTGGTGAATATACAGTGGTTCCTAAGAAGGTAGGTTTGATTAGTTGCCTGGTTCTGTAAATTTCATGAGAACTAAAAAATGTCTCTTCTTCCACGTCAAATACAATTGGTTTTATAGTTGATGTTGTTGGCGTATCCATCGTGCTGCTCTCATCCCGCACGGATTCAACAGATTCTTTGTCAACCTTTACTCTGCAATCAATTTAACGAGTTAATTATCTTGCAAAAAATTCCTGTTTACACTTTGCAAATAAAATTTAGAAGAAAAGGTTTTAGAAGTTTGAGAATTTGTACCTGCTGTAAATAGAGTTTGAAGTGCAGTACCCAAGCACAGAAAATGTAATTACAACCAAACATATTGCCTTATGGACTTGCATCTTTGACTCGCGATGGTATCTTCTTCTATGTTCACAAATAATTGAACTTATTAAAATGATGTCGTATGTGCAAATGGATAACTATTTTGATTTAATATCAGCATATTACTTGTAAGTCACTTTTCTTCTATATTATATTCCAAGAAATTTAGTTTCCGAAAGGGACAATAAGCGCAAAAACTTATTAAATGTATTACAGCGAACACTCAGTTCGCTTCACTTTGATACGGTAGAATTCTATTTCATGCATTGAATTGACTTTTGTTTTGTTTCTTTGGAATTTTCTTTGCTTATGTCGTAAAATTTATAATTGGTTTTAAAAGTAGGTAGCGCTGCCCGCTTTAATTTTCTTTTTAAAACCTTTGTAATAAAATGCATTGAATACTTCATACTTTGGTCCTTCAAAGTTCAAACAGTTACTGAATAAAACAAATCCTCCATTGCTTTCTTGCAATTACAAATGTGTTGCTTTAGTCAATAACTAGACAATATAAGATGACAACTGTTCCAGCTTAGCATGCAATAAATGAAAGAAAGTTTGGCTATCCCGGTTTAATCTATAGATAACAATACTTGGAGCACGCATTATTAGTAAATCGCAATATCACACATAATATTTTCTATGGGCTACACAAAAATAGTCGTCGGTATAAGAATAAGTACTGCAAATATTAAATATATGCATATATACAGGAAAATTACATTTTTCTACTACAATGCTTATTCCAAGACCTACTTTTCAAGTAGGAGAAACCACCTTTTCAGAAAACTTTTCCACATCTTAATTAAAAAATAATTGTTTTCGAATGTATATAAGAGTAACCTATTAAAAAGAAGTTTTGATGAAGGCTGCCTCCCTGTCGGGTTTTCTACTGTATAAATATTTTAGTAATAATGATACAGGAAGAGTCCTCTCCGTCATATTCACCATCATCACCAGGGTTTTAGTAGCACCGGCAACTTCCTAGTAAAAGTTGGCAGGTTGAAATTATTTCCCCATTGTGGATAAAACGCATATTATAAGAGAAAGAGTCGTAAAACTCTGTGGAAGTCGCCACCGCTACACCGCACCCCCACAAAATTTCACCGTGTAAAACAGAGTGTAAACAGGGGATGGATACATGAAAAGAATAAAAGAAGGACAGTGTGTGGATTAAGGCTGGCTTAAAAAGTTTCTGTTTGTTTTTGTTGAATGATAGAGAAAGTTTGTTTGAGGTCATGCATGACTCTCTCTATACAAAATGATGTTGTTTTGTTTGGCCCAGTCTCCTATTCTCCCTCTAGTACAACCAACTGGTATAAACAAGTCCGAGAAAAAAAGTTTTTTCCTTAAGTTTACTTTGATAAGTACTTCCATATAATAGACTAAAATACTCAAATTGCTTTCATTTGATCTGACGGAGAGAAGAGAGTTGTTGGATTAATTATGAAAACTATTTTAAGTGAATTAAGTACAAGTCTACCTGCGCTATGGGTCTACACATTCAAGTGTGTATTTAATTAAACTCTTTATAAAATTAAAAATGGGTTCGAATGGGTTGTAATAAGAGTTACGTACTGGTTCGAATTTTTTGTAAGGACACTTTAATGCCACTACTACTTTGCACCTTTTGTCTATGTGTTTACAGGGATTGAAGGTCATGTGAATGATTATTTCCAAGACGTTGGGCTCAATTTGCGTGTGGAGGTTCCGCATTACGTGAAAGTAGGAGACACAGCGGTGCTGAAATGCCTGTATGATTTGGGCAACGAGCAATTGTACACTGTCAAGTGGTACAAAGGAAGCAAGGAATTCTATCGATACACTCCAAAGGAATCACCACCTATCAAGAGCTTTTCTATCGTTGGACTACAGATTGATGTAAGTACACAATTGTTCTTATTTCCTTAGTCTTAGTCTTGATTAGTTGATAAGATATTTTAGATTCTCAAATCATTTTTTAAATTTTAATTAATCGGAATGAAGTAATAACAAATTTGTTTTTACCCTAACTTGCAACATATTCTTCTAATTCTAATCGTTCATTTTTTTGTAGTCGTGTTTGTAGCATGTCACAAAATTGTATTCTTTTAGTAAAAGTATTATATTTAAGAAATTTGTGCATCACATTTGTTTAAATTTGAAATTGGCCTTCTTTTGAAACAAAAAAAAGAAGTTTCAGATTCAAGTATTTCTCTTCTTCTAACAGGGAAGTATGTATGCCTGTAATCACCGATTGACCTAAAATTTTCTGGAGATTATCGTTGATATGTTAGCAATAAAATTGCAAAATATCAGCCGCGGAGATGAAACTTTGCATAAGTT